>SNQN01000282.1:145350-155371 GCA_008642245.1 Bassia scoparia
CTAGGAAAATTCATAAATGATGCCGACCCCTGCGGGGCTTGTCCATACATCGATGTGTGTTTCTGTGTTTGTGGGCTTTGAGCACAGAACCCGCACGTGAGTGCGTGGGTAGTGTTCGAAAGAGGATCCAACCCCATAAAGTAATTTCACGGACCGCCCGAAACGTCGCCACTTGGGTGCCAAAAATAGGCGCTCTACACTTCCTGATCCAGTAAACCATTTGTTAGCAGTATCGCGACACCCTCGCATCGCCTACGGATGAATCTTTGACCCATTTCCCGCCCGCATGTAGCCCCCCTTTCAACTCGCCGTACAGTCTCATTTGTAATTCCATTAAAACGAACGATTTATTAGATGCACAACAACTTACAAATTCAAAAACCTTATTATAGCGCACTAGCCCGTTAAATAGAGTCCTCCCAACACTACATGTTAACTGACAGGTTGGGTTCTATTAGTCAACAAACAAACACGGTCTAGTTCCTTTAAATAGATTGTGATCACATTGGAATATATCAAATTAAAACAGGTGACCTAAAAATCCGGATTGAAAATCCATTTTGTCCCCAGTCAGAAACACTACCCTTTTTTCCGTACCGATTAATTTACCCTCATTTAATGTGATTTCTAGCAAACATGTAAAAGTTATATATCTCCAATCTTTCTGGTCTTAATTTAATAAAGAGTATACAACAGCCAATACAAAAATCTCATCAATTACAATATGCATGACAAATATACATCATCCTACCTGTCTCTGTCAAATAGACCCACAAGAAAATCATTCACTTAAAAAATATTAAAATATAATGACTAAGCGCCTTCCGACCTGAATTCCTCCTATCCATTCGATCCGCTAAACAAATCAAACAAACAGTTAGTTATTGACCTCCACAAAAGCGCCTGCTTAAAACTTGTACAACAAGAAAGCAAAAAAACGACTATCGAGTAATACAGTAATAAACTAATAACAAAGATAAAATCTTATAAAAAAACAAATAAAAAGTGTTCCTATGATCCTTCTGAAATTCCTACCATATCACAAGGAATACGATCACCGATTTTTTCAAGAAAAATTCTCCTCGCGAATTAACGATGAGTTATCTAATCTATTAATCGACCTTAAATCTCACTACAGACCTTCGTAAATAATTGCCCAGAATCCAAACTCAGAGAAAGAATGCGAAGATGAAATGACTCCGGTTGAGACGCGATGCCATAACCTCATGAGGCTCATTATTACCTTGATCGCTCGTTGATTGATTTAAAAAGACCCCGATGTCATTAAACTCGTATTGATCACCTATCCACATTTTATGCGGTTTCCTTTTCAGTTTGAAAGACCTGAGTAGAGCTTATGAGCACACTTATCGTGAATTGAGAGCAAACAGATAAATCGACATAACCCTCTACACCTCCACTCACTCAAAATCTAGTCTTTACGCAACGACTTATTGTAATGTTCGCTTGCCCAGAAAATGAAGCGTAAACGAGAAGTACTCTAAAAAAGGCCAAAAAACTGACGGATTGCCTCCGCCAAAGCGCTTGACTTTAACGTATCACAGCCTTGACGCATTACCTTCGATAAGCTCAAATGACTGTGAGTGCTCCTTTGAATATAGAATTCCTAAAGAGCCATATATCAATCTCAGTGCTGCACAATGTGAATGGTGCCTGCGGCCTTAAACTTTTCATGCTTCTAAACATTCGTTTCTCCCGCATAAACCAGCCACCAAGAGATACTCTAATTTATAGCACAAAACAAATCCCGTAGCGAACAAGAAATATCTAAAGGCCACGCATATATACGCTTCAAAACGGCCATAATACGCTTCAGGAGGTAAGTCGTAATATACGCTCAGTTGGGTGAACTTATAGTACGCTCTATTGAAGAATTCGAATCCTTTTTTATTTATATCTAAGCATATAACGATCCCAAAGTAGACATCCCGCTCATTGTTATTCACCGCTTCCACGTCAATTCTCAAATTTCTCACTTATTCTGGGAGATTTACCGAGTTAATTCCCCTTATGAAATTTGCCGGAAGTCATTCTTCCAGAAACCCAGACACCATAATATGATTCTAAGAGAAGTTTCACCCGGTTTTCTACCTGCAAATAAGAGAACAGCCACAATGTCAACAACCACAGCAATTCCCATTTCTTTAGTGAGACCGGCTATTTTAAATGTATTTTCGATATTGATTCTAAAGTGATATTTCTTGCGCTATTTTAATACCCTTACTTCTGGTAAATATTGAGTAAATAGATCATTAGAAAAATGTAAAAAAATCGTTGCTTGTAAATATCACAAAATAAATCTAAAATTACTGTATGAGTGCCTCAGAACAAAATCAACAAGAACGGAACTCAGTAAAACACCCAAAACCCCAACGATGCAATAATCTAATGAAACAAATGAATCCTCCCTCTACCCAATATTATAATGGACTACTATTAAAGGTTTGGTGACCAACATAGTAATTCTCTAAAAATAACAAAAGAGTGAACGATTTGATAAATGATTCTTCTAAAAAATAGAAAATAACATCCTAAAAGAAAAAATTTAAAAAAAAGAAATAATCTTTCTCCCTGAAAATTCCGTCCAAGCATTCTTATGTTATATTGACCTTCAGGGCCCACATCATTCTTGAGCGCTTTGAACTGACCACATATTTGCAAGAGCTTTTCACGAGTCAAATGCGTCTTTTAAACACAATAGTCAAAGATTCACGGAAACCTGTGATATGTTTCATACATCGAGTAACTCATTTCCGGGGGAGACACACCTTATAAAGATGATAGAAGTAAAATGGTTCTGAAACCAATATATCCTTCTACCCCAGCGTCAGTATTTAATGTAAAACAACAATAAGCATCCCCACAATTAACCGTAATTTCTGTGGAGCAGCGAAATTATAAAAATTTCGAGAAATTTAATCTCACCCACCACACCAAACACTCTCGCAAGCCGAAAAGGAATTCCCATCCCATCTACTTAAAAACTAAACCTACAAAAAGGAACAGAAAATCGAAAAACCCTTATAGTTCCTTACTAATAATAAAGAAAACCTTCAGCCCGTTTGAAATACAAGAGAATCTCAAGTACACTTCTGAGATAAACAATATATCCAAAAAAGCTAATTTTAACGGAAAATTTGACTGTAGAGTTACTAACGCTACGAAGAATAGAGATGTAGACAACAATTAATCCTATAGAACGAGATTCTGGGGGAGGGGTGCGTATGGACTCAGTAAAGAACAACCAAATGAAACAACTTTGGGCACTTAAATCACATAATGCTTTTCGATATGCACAGTAATCCATGTCACCATTGGTAATACAAAAACTCCCAGATCTCTAAGCTTTGGTGTGGGACTTATTTTGTAAAATAACACTACATTGTTCAGAAAAACCAGAATCTCCACCATATGCAAATTCCCTCTTCTTAGTTTATATGTCTTCGGAATTTTAGCATCTGAAGGAATTTGACTAATTAACTCAGTTGAAGGATAGTTATCTGAAGGTTTTTTCTCCACACAGAAACTTATTGGAGCTTGCTATCTTGTTTCTTCTTTGCAAACGCTAGATGGGAAAGGTAGCCGAATGGGGACACCCAACAAATATGAGGTGCTTCCCATACTCTCTCCTTTCAACTTCCTCTTCAGCATCCTCCTCATGCTGTGAGTCCAAGTACCTAGTGTCGTGTTCAGCGAACTACCGGTGATCAGTCATAGGCGCAAACGTATACCTTTCGGAGAGCACGGTAGCTGGAGGAGAGCCCGACGGTTCTGCTTGTTGTTGTGGAAAGGAGCACCCTGTGCCTTGGTGGTTGCGGCAAGTAGTGAAAATGAAAGCCCAGGAGAAATTGCCATGCCACTTGCAGTGTCCAGCAAGTTTTTTCATATGCAGCAGTCACGATGATTGAATATGTGGTGTTCGCGTGTACATTGGTGGTGTTTAGAGTAGGAAGATGACTGAAAAGACTGAAAAGATGGCCCAAAATCGATGAGTGCGAGGCACCAAAAGAACTGAGATCTGCGACATTATGTGAGCAGATCCGAGGAAAGATCGTCGTTTGCTAGATTGAAGTGATAGATGAAAGGCAGAGAGAGAGAGTACAATGATATGAGACAGTGATATGATGATGGACATTACAAGATAGGTAACAAAAGAGACGGAAGATGCGAAACCATGCGTGGCCTGCAGGTGAATGGAATGGCGGATGCAGCAGTAGCATGGCTAGGAGTAAATGATAGAGAGTGACTTTTGGGAATTATACTTGACGGCTTCTATGGTTTAAAGAAATAATGAGGTGTGAGTTGGGAGTGAGTCTGGATTTAGGAATTTGTCTTAAAAAAATTCTAATTTATCGACGCGAGTTTACTGCTGTTTTGAAACGGTGCCCGGCTGTGCATGCATGAGATTCTTGTGCTGACCAGATATTCATGTGGCCGAGCGATCTCAAAAAAATCATGTTGCACCTGGTTCAGATGAAATCCACCACGATTATGTAGTATGCAAGTTCTCTCATGCGATCATTTCGACAGTTAATTTATTTATCTTGTTTAAAACGAGTATGGATGTTGGCGATTTGTAAACGCACAAACTTGATCCATAGGAGTTGACATCCACCAGGTCAGTATGGCCCCCTCACATTCCCCCACAATGCTTATATCACATCATCGAATGTGTACACTTCATTCGTGGAATCTCTTGACGTAAAAACATAAACCCTCCTCGTAAAAACCTGAAAAAACTGAATGTTTCTGGTCCGTAGCTCAAGATCTAATCCACTATTGACATTAGATACCATTTATCATCACATGAACTTGTCGTGGATTGACGATGAGCTCATTAGCGTAAATTCGTCAGCTCCCGCTACTCACAAATAAAGGCTAAAGTATGGTCCCAATGAGCACTGAATACGACGAAGCCTCAGCTTGCCCCGCACTTCCGGCTTTTTAGCACAAACAGCAGTCGTATGTAAATCACAACTAGAGCCATAATTGACTATAGAAGAGCGCCCGATCTAATTATAATTATGGCTCATTAAACTCCATACAACCGATCTATTTACTCCAATCCTATTAGAGGCCAAGTGAGCCATCAAAGTACCATGATCTCCCTCAAAGTAGTGATAGACATCCCCATTCCCGCTGTAGGTATAGCATCGTAAAATCAGCACGTTGAGAAATTAACACCATCCGATGTAGGAAGACCACTAAGTCATCAGCCAAAGCAAAGACTTCTTAGCAGGAGCGCGCGAGGCTTCCAAACCCTGATCATATTAGCTAAAGAATACAATGACCAAATTAAAGAGACTCCTCATTTTCTCAGACCGTGATGACTTACGCGGCAACATATAGTCCCAAGGTAATTCGGTAGCTCCTTATATTTGCGCAATTATATCCAATAGGCACACAATGCGTCATGTAAAAAGAGAGACATTACGTCCGATTTCACCCACCATCTTGCGTGATCTCAAACCCCTAGTTATGGCCCAAAAAATCCTTGACCTGTACCAATGATCAGTAGATTAAAGTACTTAGAAGTGGACCATATGACGACATACTACCCCGTGCAATAACTATGGAGGCCGTTCTGTAATCTCCTAGAAACCTAGTGGAAGCAGAAGATATGCTTCATCAAGTAAACCATTTCTCTATGAGATAGAAAAAGCAACCACGACGCAAAGACGCATTACCTTCACGTATAAGCACACATCTACAGTATGAGCTCTGGATTTTCATCGAAAACACCCCAGGACCTCATAATCAGATACTCGTTCTCCCATTATTCTATCACATCCAGATCTTGCATATTAATCGTAGCTCGTCCCGCAATGAAAAGGGAAATAGCATAATACGACTGGATTCAGGCTCAAACACCAGCATGCTTACAGGTACCACAATATTGGAGGAAATTAGAGATATGCAAGTTGGGATCTTAGTCGCTATTCCCCTCCAAACTGATTGCGCCGATCATATTCAAAGCGAGGCTAATTTCAAAGTTGGCTGCCCTAGGGCATCTAGACCCGTCGGAATCTCATTCGCGACTAGGCTGAGAGTATTCCATGAAGAGAAGCGTTTGGTTTGTGCCGCCAATCTTCAGTTCAGGTCAGAATGGACTTACTTCGCTGTAATGCAAAATAGAAATACTCTTCCTCTCTAATCATCTCGTACAAGGGGATTCGAAACTGATGAGAGATGGAAGAATCTAAAATCCAACCGCCTCACGATTCTCCGCCTATGGTAAGTTCGCTCCACCTCGGATCGTATGGAATCAAATCCCCAAGTCGGGAAGACCCTGCGCATAAAAATAGAGAAAAACTATAGCATCTAAGTACTGTCTGAAAGAACAACGAATGTTCTCAAGACCAAAATAAAAATAGTTCCAGATCTCAAACAATTAATCAATAATTAAGCCCGTTCCCCGAATGAGTATGTTATTGATAATGCTTCACCAACATATAAAAGCACTAGTTTGAGACAACCAACTCAAGCAACTCAAGTTTACCTAGAGCGAGATTAACTTGAGAGGTCCACTACCCTGTCCATGATCACACTAGAAAATTAGAGCAACAGTCATTGTCCGGGTTAACTTGGTACCTACTACGTACATCTAAAACAACTTAAATACCTTTATAACTAACCTGCGCAAGTAATTTGGGTTTTAAGATGTAGTTCACCAGAATGGATAAATCATCTGTATACAAGCTAATTCTGTATTAATGCAACATTTAAGACAAGTCATCCCTAAACTAGCAATGTCTCAACCAGATGTGTTATTATAATGCTGGTTGTTAAACTACTAAAACTAATGACCCTACGTTAATTTAATGGAAGAAGATTAACTATATGAATAAAGCAACAATAAGGTTAGAACCCACCTCATTCAATATCTCAGGTATGAATCATAAGGCAGACTCTACCAATATAGCTCTTATCACCTATACCAGGGACTTATTCACATATAAGACGCCAAAAGCATCTTAATTCTCCTCCCTACAGAAAAAAAATTCAAGTTCTAAAAAAATAGCCTGTTGATATAGTGAGAAGCTCGCATACCTTGGGATTAAAACTATCCTTTGTATTGTTTATAGTAACCTTTACCTAAGTTTAATAAATTATATTTGAGTTATTTGGTAATTTTAGATGTAACTCCGATTGGGTTTTCTAATTTACTAATTATTAGCAAAATTTGTTAAATAATTTTCTTTAAGTGTTTAACATAGTCTTAAATAATTCAGAACTGTACCTATCTTGTATTTATTTATTTATTTATTAATTTTATTGATGAGTGTTGGCTTAATTTTGCTGAATTAATGATTAATAACGTTTTTAACTAGGTTCCTTTAACAATGTAATTTTTAGTTGTGGTCATGTGGGTTTCAAACTAATGGTTTTGTGCTAACTTGTTGTTTTGGTCTCATGCTTAATTACATGAATTATTTAAGAATTTATTTTGTTTTCTATGTGCATTTTGATTTAAATTACTTTCTCAAATGTTTTGCCAAAAGTTTGAATGGTGAACTTTGATCTTTGAAACTTGATTTTGGCCTTGGATTTTGAATTTGWTTTTGACCTTAATTTGGTTTTAATCTACTTCACGAAATTGTGGAACTTATTTTGGAAATGGTCATTGTGGCCTTTGGGTTCTTAAGGATAAGTCCATAGGGGTACCTTGAGAACATTGGATTTGATTTGGTTTTGATTTGAATTCGGTTTCTTTTTTTGGAATTGATCCTTGATGATTTTGTTTTGCTGATAGTTRRAAATCKTTGGGTAAGTCCATAGTAGTTCCTTCGATTGGACAACACATCTATCGTAGATTGGTTTTGGATTTAGTTGTTGTTCTCATTATGCTGGATCTTCGAAAAATGAGAGAGATTGGCCATTCTTAGACAAGGTTATATCATTGTGGTTGACTCGAGGTTCGCCTTGACTATATCTAGGCTTTGTGAGCTGCGAATTTGTTCACCGAGTCTGTTCCAATTTCAACTTAAAAATTTATGTTAACTCGTTTACTTTTTACTGGCTTAACTTATTTTTGATTTAATTGGTTTTGGTTGACTCTCTTGGGTTTTTAATTGACTTGGTTTATTTCTATTTGACTTTGATGACTTCTCACGTGTTGACTATGAATTGAATTCTTGTTATTTAAGCCTTTCATTAATTCTTTGTTTAAGTTTGAACATGTGTGTTAAGGATGGTCTAGTTACTGGTCACTAAGTGGATAATTTTTATGGTTTTTAGATGATATAGGTGAGGAATGATCTGTTATGGAGCTGCTAGGGAAAGAGGCTATTGAGAGAACTTAGGACTACCCTTTTATAATTCGTAATTAGTTGTCTTGTTTTGAATTGTTTAAGTTATTAGGAGATGTTTGCTCCTTGGATTGGATTGTAATAACTTTTAATTTAGTTTACTTTTGGAAGTTTCAAATTTTTCGCATCTTTTGTGACCCCAACTCAGTGTATTATTTTCGCCAATGCTCCTATAATGAGAAGGGTCGTTTCTGTTAGTATCAGAGTTAAACGGTTCTGAGGCTTGCTTGAACGAGTTACTTGGAACCTCAGCAATGGACTTGACCTTAGTGTGAGGATTACTAAGTAGTAAGAATAGGATTGCTTTTTAGAAAAGAAATTGTGGGTGTATCTTTTTATTGTGGACTATAATTTTTTTTTGTTTTTTGTAGTATGGGTGCACTAGAAAAGAACCGTGAGTAGAGGTGCTCGTCAGCATGAGATTATTGGAAAGTGGTATATTGCTGACTTGTACTAACAGTATTCCACTATGGCAGACTTCCCTTTGATCGATCGAACGTCCAGTCCCCCTATGAAGGTGTTGTTTTGACCCTGTGTCTGAGATTCGTGTGCTTGAGATGGAAAACTCTTCGAACGCAACAGTGCTTGTAATGAAGGGTGCTATTTGCACCTACAATCTGAATGAGGGCTAATTGGTGGGGTAGGTCAAGATGAGTGTTTCTAACTCTAACTTGGGCTGGGGTCATTCTATCAAGATAAAGGAGTTCTAAATTCATATGAGCTATAGATGGTCAAAAGAGAAGAATTTTCTCTTCTTGGAAGGCTTATGTAGTGCATGCTTATATGACAGGTTCATAAGTTTTTCCGTTTTGGCTACTAAGTGGTCCTACGAAGTTGAGAAGGTAGGCTGTATATAGGGAGGTTGACGTACGGATTGAGTTCTCGTGATGTATTCCTGATGCTTGCTTTTTCTAGAGGGGTGAGTTCCCTTAGGTCTTGGCGTGGTTAAAGAGGAGGGTTCTATCGTGTCTCGACAAGGCGAAGAGGTCTTTCCTCATCTTTTCTGCAAAATATTTAATAAAGCAAGTTTACCGCTGCATGAGAAGGCAAACCTTTGGTTTAATCGAGGAATGTTTCAAGTGTTAGATGATTGACACTTTGGAAAAAATGTGATGGTTTGTTTTTAAGTGCTTCCTGCAATGGTGAGGGTATGTTTTAAACTTGCCTAGATTTGATGCAAGCAAGGCGAAATCATGCTCTTGGTAGAATTGAGGAGGATTCGATGCTGATGTTTTGCGGTACTATTCATGTGATCTTTCCTGCTTATGTTTAATTTGATATGTGCTATATTTCTTTTAAGTTTTTTCCTTTATTTAAAAAGGCGAGTTCCTTTATGTTGTCAAATCTTTGGTTCTTTCTTAATGGGGAGAAAATTTTTGTCAATTGTGCTTTCGGAAATTTTGTTTTCATGATGGGTGAATGAACTGCAATTCTCAAAGAGTTCTATAGTGATTCGACTGTGATTTCGCTGGATTGGTGTTGAGGATAGTGTTGTTCTATTGTAGGTGAGAGGGGTGGTTGAGCAATATAAAGGGAAGCGGTTTCCCCTTTTCTTACTCTAGATAGCCAAGGTAGTGTGAAGATCGTCTCTTTATGAAGATGGTTGAAATGAGATTGGGTACGAAGTGTACTTTTGCAAGGTAGAAGTCCTCTGAGGGTTTTAAACCTGAAGACTCCTGTTGTAGAGACTA
>SNQN01000282.1:157236-170554 GCA_008642245.1 Bassia scoparia
GGGAAAGAGGCTATTGAGAGAACTTAGGACTACCCTTTTATAATTCGTAATTAGTTGTCTTGTTTTGAATTGTTTAAGTTATTAGGAGATGTTTGCTCCTTGGATTGGATTGTAATAACTTTTAATTTAGTTTACTTTTGGAAGTTTCAAATTTTTCGCATCTTTTGTGACCCCAACTCAGTGTATTATTTTCGCCAATGCTCCTATAATGAGAAGGGTCGTTTCTGTTAGTATCAGAGTTAAACGGTTCTGAGGCTTGCTTGAACGAGTTACTTGGAACCTCAGCAATGGACTTGACCTTAGTGTGAGGATTACCTAAGTAGTAAGAAATAGGGATTGCTTTTAGAAAAGAAATTGTGGGTGTAAGTCTTTTTATATGTGAACTAACTAATTTTTTTTTGTTTTTTGTAGTATGCCACCTAGAAACAGAACCCCCGCTGAGAAGAAGGCTGCTCGTCAGCATAAGAGATTATTGGAAAGTGGTATCATTGCTCTTGCTAACTAAACCAGTATTCCACTCAATGGCCAGACTTCCTTTGATCGATTCGACCGTCACCGTCCCCCAACCTATGAAGGTGTTGCTGACCCTGTGATCCTTGAAGATTCGTTGTGTGAGATGGAAAAACTCTTCGACGCAACAGGCTGCCTTGATAATGAAAGGGTASCTATTTGCACCTACAATCTGAATRAGGAGGCTAATAACTGGTGGGGTATGGTCAAAGATGAGTGTCTTGCTACTCCTAACTTTGGGTGGGGTCAATTCTCCATCAAGCTAAAGGAACGATTCTATTCAKATGAGCTAAGATGGTMAAAAAGAGAAGAATTTCTCTCTCTGGAACAAGGCTCTATGTCAGTGCAAGCTTATACTGACAAGTTCACTAAGTTGTCCCGTTTTGCTACTAAAGTGGTCCCTACGAAGTTGAGAAGGTCAGGCTGTATATAAGGAGGTTGGACCTCCGGATTAGAGTTCTCGTGATGTATTCTGATGCTGCTTCTTTCTAGAGGGCTGATGAAGTTGCCCTTAGGTCCTATGCCGTGGTTCAAGAGGAGGAAGCTTCTAATCGTGCTCTCACAGCGAAGAGGTCCTTTCCCTCATCTTCTTCTGCAAAATCATTTAAAAAGCCCAAGTTTACCGCTGCAAAGAAGGCAAACACTTCTGGTTCTAAATCGAAGAAATGTTTCAAGTGTTAGATAGATTGACACCTTGGCAAAAAATGTGATGGTTCCGTTTTTAAGTGCTTCCACTGCAATGGTGAGGGTCATCGTTCTTACTCCTGCCCTAAGAATCTTGATGCAAGCAAGGCGAAATCCAGTGGTGATGCTTCTCCCTGCAATAGGGTTTATAATATGGTCGAGATTGAGGAGGATTCAGATGCTGATGTTATTGCCGGTACTATTCATGTGAACTCTATTCCTGCTTATGTTTTATTTGATACTGGTGCTACTATTTCTTTCGTCTCTTTTTCCTTTATTAAAAAGGCCGAGTTACCCCCTTTTATGTCTGTCAAATCTTTGGTCTCCCTTTCTAATGGGGAGAAAATTTCTTGTCATTGTGCTTTCCGAAATATTCTTGTTTTCATTGATGAGGTGAAGATGACTGCAAATCTCAAAGAGTTCCCTATAGATGAATTCGATTGTGGATCTTCGACATGGATTGGTTGAAGGATTCACCGTGTTGTCTTCTATTGTAGGGATGAGAAGGGTGGTTGTTGAGAAATTCATAAAGGGAAGCGAGTTTTCTTACCTCTAGGCATAAGCCAAGGCCTGAGTGTTGAAGATCGTCTCTTCATGAAGATGTTGAAAATGAGATTGAAAGGTAGCGAAGTGTACTTTTTGCAAGGTAACTGAGTCTTGAGGGTTTTAAACTCGAAGACATCCCTGTTTGTCAGAGACTACCCTGATGTTGTTCCGAAGAATGTCGGGAATCCTCCGAAAGAGATCTGGAATTTGGGATTGAAGTGAATCTGGGTACCGCTTCCTATATTTCAAGCTCCTTTCCCGAATGGCCACCCTCAGAAATGCTAAGAGTTGAAGACTCAAATTTCAAGAGCTTGTCGAAAAGGGTTTCATAAGGCCTAGTGGCTTTCCCTGGGGTGCTCTATGTCTTTTCGAGGAGAAGAAGGATGTAGTATGCGGCTTTTGTATGACTGTCGTGAGCTGAACAAGGTGACTATCAAGAAATAAGTATCCTTTCCAGGATTGAGGCTTTTTGATCAATTAAAGGGTTGCAGGTGTCCCTTCTCTAAGATCGATCTCAGTCTGATTATCATCAGATCCTGTGGGAGGATGATATCCAAAAGCGACGTTCTGGATAAGATATGGCATTTCGAATTTGTAGTCATACCTTTTTGGTCTTATAAATGCCCCTACCGCGTGTTCATGGATTAGATAAATAGTCCTTCCATGAGTTGCTGGACGAGTGTGTAGTTTGTCTACATCGAACACATTTTGTTTTTCCGAAGGATGAGAAGAGCCAAAAACATGCCTTAAAAAAGAACAGGCTAGGAATGGTGTTAGAACATCCTTGGATAAGTAGAAATCGTTCAAAGTTCTCAAAATGTGAATTCTGGCTTAAGAAAGAGCGATTTCTAAGCATGTTATTAACAAGGCAAGGAGGGAAGGTTGATCCGGCGAAGAATCAAGGCCGTCCTTGAGTGGGAAAGTCCCTTTAATGTAGCTGAATTTCCAAAGCTTCCTTGGTCTGCTGGCTATTATCGGAGGTTTTGTGCATAACTTCTCTATTATTGCCCGACCTCTAACAATTTGATCAAGAAGAGACTGTCAAGTTCCGGATGGTCCGACGAATTGGTGGAAAGTTTCTAGTTTTTTAGAAAGAGAGCTCACGACTGCCTCCTTCCTAAAGCCTTACCAACAGAAGGAGAAGAAGTATGAAGTGTTCAGTGATGCCATCGAGAATGGGTATGGGTTGCGTGCTGATGAAACTAGGTACAGGTTATTGCTATTGTAGGGCTTCGCCGCCTTAGGGCGTGACCCCTCAGCTTCAGTGTCATGGAATTGAAGGCCCTGGAATTCCGCATGTGGAATGCGTTGGGTGTGTTGTCGAATTGAAGGGGATCGCCACCGTGCCTATAATGTTATATCACGGGACGCCCGAAAACTTGGTGCCAAAACTATGGCCCACAATAGGTCCGTAGTAACCAAGTTCGTGGGTTCGGGACATGGTACGAGATTTGAATCAGTTTGAACCAATCCGCCGCAATGTAGCGGCCTCTACTCGTCTCATTGTATTCCTAAATCATAATTGATTCACAAGAGCCATTGAAGCCTTAAATTAGCGCACTAACCTAATATTACTAGGTGGGTTGCTATTATTATAAAAATGACTTCTCATGATAAGGGATCACTTGATTGTTAGTCAATATTAACAGAGGTGCTTAGAAACGTCGTCCATGATTATCTGACTTTAATGTGATACGCAATTGAATTCCGGTCTTGTTTAAGCAGTATTACAAGTCGTGATAGAAATATATATATATATACATATGGATACATCCACATGAGAAATACATAAATATGAAGAACATATATAATATATGTAAGCCATCCTCACCCTTGTCACTGCAATCAAATTTATTGTTAGTTTAAATGAATAAAACGATTCGTTGAAAGTGGTATCAAAACACTAAGAGAATGTTTTAGTAATGAACTAGCAACAATAAATAAACAATGAAAATAAAAGGTACAATGAATTAACGAAAGTGAAACACTTAAACCTATGCTTACATGAATCACCATAAAAAGGTGAGTTTCTACATTGGTATTAATTTTAATTGAAACTCCCAATAATAATTAGTCAACTTAAAAGTGACAAAAGAATTAGAGAAGATTAAAAAAGATGTCTTAGCGTGAGTCATCTCATGATTGATACCTTGATTTCGCTTGTTGAATCGAACAGAATCGATGCTTAAGACTCAAGAACGAATGTATTTAGAGTGTGAGATAGTGAGAGAAAGAATACGCAAGTTAGAGGCGGGGAGAGATAGAATAGACGTGTCAGTTGAAAGATCGTGTGTTGAGAATCGTGTCTGTTTTCCCGGAATGAGCAAGGACGTTATTTATAGGCACGAGGGGAAAACGAGGAAGCAACCTGCGTATATACGCAGTGACCTGCGTATATACGAGGAGCCTGCGTGTATACGCAGGTCCTGTGTATATACTCTCCGCGTATTTTTGATTTTCTCCGATCCTTTTTCCTAATACGTGATTTGCCTTGATTCGACCGCACCTAGACACCCTTCTCTCAAAGCAAGGATTCTAGAGTGTCTAGAAGGTTCCACGTATTTCGGAGTATTTTTGTGTATTTGTATTTTTTTTGTTTTTCCTGCGTATAAAAACTTATAAAAATCGTAGAAAATGTAGAAAAATCAGAAAATATCTAAAAATACTGGTGAGCTCAGAAAAATGTGAAGAATGTGATGAAAAGTGGAAATTATGGAGATCACCAATATAATTATTTAAAAAAATCCCTAAAAATAGAAATAATTAAATAAATAAAAGCAAATATGTTTACCCCCTTTGTTTGTCCTTTGCTTAATTGTTTCGAGTATGACCTCACGTATTTCCAACTTTTGTGAGTTCAAAGCATCTTTCTCAGTCGAAACAATCGCGAGACGCGGTATGTTTCATCACGGATTACTCATTTGGGGAGACACATTTAGGTGTCTACACCTATGCTTCAAAGCAATTGAAGGTTCATGAAAGGAATTATCCGACGCATGATCTTGAGTTGGCTGCGGTGGTGTTTGCATTAAAGATTTGGGGACATTATTTATATGGTGTCCCATGCAAGTTATACACCAATCATAAAATCTTTAAGTACATTTTCACTCAGAAAGAATTGAATATGCGTCAGAGACACTAGCTCGAGTTTRTCATGGACTATGATTTGACCTTGAAGTACAAGGAGCAAAAAGCTAATAAGGTTGTTGATGCCTTGAGTCGGAAGCCARGTCACTTGCTGAATTTTATGAGGGTCCTCTCAAAGGACTTATGTGAGGAGTTCGGGCCGTAAGATGGAAATTGAAGTGGTCTCTTTAGGTGGGGTTAACGCTCGTCTAAGTGCTATGAGTTCTGAGCCCGATCTTTATGCTGAGATAAGGGAAAAGCAACATAATGATCCTAAGCTTCAAATGATTCGAGTTGCTAAAGCTCAAGGCCGCACTGAGAATTTTACTATTGATGAGAATGGGACTATGAGGTTTAAGGGGCGATGGTGTGTGCCTAATRATCCGTTTTTGAAGAATGCGATCATGAGGGAAGTTAATAACACTCCTTATTYAGTGCATCTCGGAGGCATAAAGATGTACAAAGATCTCAAGTTGAGYTTTTGGTGGCCTGGTATGAAAAAGGACGTTGCTGAGTTTGTTGCCAAGTGTTTGGTGTGCCAGAAGGTGAAGATTGAGCATCAAAGGCCGGATGGTTTGTTGCAACCACTTTCTATTCCATCATGGATGTTTGACTCTGTTTCTATGGACTTTGTGATAGGATTCCCTAATGCTGCTGGTGTCTTGAATGCGGTGTGGGTGATAGTTGATCGCTTGACCAAGGTTGCCAGATTTATTCTGTACGGGCGMCGGGGCGTCACCGGGCCGGACTGGGTTCGGTCCCTCCTCTCTRGGGGGTACAAATAGTTGATGACTCGGATTTTGCTAGAATTGAATTCTAGCTTTTGCATAGTGTAACTATGCTTGGAGTTGTTTGTTTATACTCGAAACGAGTAGAGGAAGTCGTCACCGCACTTCTTTTGGGAAGGTGCGGAACCCGTTTTAAGCCTTGCCTATAATTGCATAAAGCAAGGCGAAGGACTCCATGTCTGGTAGTGCACCAAAGGTCTGGATTAGGGGACAAGGCTAAGGGTGAAGTAGTGCACATCACCCCCCCTACCCGCGTCTAGTGGCCTCTACTCGGTCATTGGGAGTCCATTGTCAAAAACACAACAACAAACAAATTTCCGTTTTAACCCTAAGCATGCAAATTACTATGTGGGTTGCTTAACAAAAATAGATGCACATAGGACTAATTTCTTGTTGCAACATGTGTTGTTTAGATCCTTATTAAAAGGGTGCCTAAAAGCCAATTTGTCAAAGATTAGTCTTATTAGGCGTGAGAACATGCAATTTTCCTGTGTTATTTAAGACATAAAAGTTGTTGTGATTTGCAAGCATGCAAGCATTCAACAAGAATTAAAGGTTGTGCCTAAGATTGATTTTAATTCATGTCGAATAGTTGTTAATCAATAGTACATGCTAATTTTTATAGAAAGTCAAATTTCTAGCAAGCATGTAAAAGCGAGTTAAGAAATTGAGACATTGGCCTCATGCTAACCTTGCAACATGGTGCTAATGATTGAGAACGATGCTAGGGACCCTGGTGAACTCGTACGAACACGAACAAACCCAAATCAAAGTCAAAATGAACCAAGAACCYCAAATCGAACCAAGAACTCGAAATCAAGCCAGGATCTCAAATGAGGGCATGAATGGATGTGTGATTGAGTTTTCAAATGTGTTTGATGTGTTTAAGAATGCTTTTGATTATGTTTATGAGTATATGAATGCAAGAATTTGTGTTTGAATGCTAGATGAATTTTGAGAGAGTTTTAGAGAGAGAAAGTGGAGAGAAAACGACAAAGCACGAGTGCATGTGAGATGCAAATGTCGTCTGTGAATTTCTCYAAATGAAGGTTAGGGTTCCTGTATTTATAGGCAAGGGTCGAAATCGAAATAAAATTGAGATAAAATCATATAAAATATATGTGTGATTTTATATGATTACAACTGATGTTATTGCGATTTTTGGGATATTTGGCCGATTCGCCTTGCCTCGAATAATGAGATCATTATGAAATAAAATTGAAGCCTCGAGCCTGCAGTGGTTATTAATGTGTCCGACCAGAAATTCTGCATACCCACATGCGGCCTTTCGGGTTGGAATTTCGCTCCGCGCGACACCTAAGAAAGTTCGCCACACACACATCATCTGCACGGTTTTACAAAATTTGCCCGCGCCACCAGACAATTCCCGCATACACACATTCACAGTCGGGTCCTGAAAGTATCTCCTCGGCGCCCCAGCGACCAAGAGAAGTTCTCGCAGACGCACATTGTCATCTCTGGGTCTTGTCGGAATGCTACCTCAGCGCCACACACCATAGAAAGTTCCGCACACAATAGCACCATTCCTCGTCCCGGAAAGTGATGAGGAATCTTTCTCCGCACTACGGCAACCGCAACCGATGACACTTGTCGACGCAAGCTAAATCATCCAAGGATACACTGCACATTCCACAGAAGGGAAAATGTGACCGTTGCTACGGCGCACCACGCTGTGGACAAGTAAAACCTAAGCCGGATGTCTCTGCAGGGTACGCCGAGGGCTGAATAAAAGCGGCCGACATCACAGGGTCGCAAAATCACATGCGTTGACTTGCTGCTCCCCCGTCCAGATGCGAAAATACTTTGGACTTACATTCTCGAGACTTTTTCGTCTTCTCCAGACTCAATCAAGAGTGGGCGCTTTTATAGATACCTAAATGTGTCCTCCCCAAATGCAAGTATCCGATGATAACGAACACCATACCACGCTTCAGAGCGCGATCAAATTTGATCCTGAAACAACCACTGCAGTTGAAACTCTTAAAAAACGCCGTCGAAACTAGGAAATTCATGCCGACCAATCCCGAGTAGTGTCCAGGGTCAAATAAGAAGCGCACACCTGCGAAAAGGTATATGTCTTTCTTATGTACCTTGTTAACTGTATTGTGTCTATTCCTGAGTATTTTACTGCTTCCGTTTTCAGGCGATTTTTTTTCCACAACTAAATATATACGACTCGCGCTGTGATTCTTCCATGATTTCACTTTCATCTGCATCTCTCTACCATCTCTTGCTGGAGTCTCTCACGGAGTAAGGTCGTTCAGATACGATTCGCAAAAGTCACGACTTTACAAAAAATACAAAAAAATACTTTGAAATGTTTCTAGAAAGCGCGCCTAGACGAGGAGTATTTCTTGCAAGAAGGGGTGTCTAGTTCATGGCAAAATCGCACATCCGAAATTTCAAGAGCAATATTTTCGTATAGAAACACTAAAAAAAAAGTATCAGCATAGTATAGCCTACGCTCGTCTAGGAGGTCGTAATATACTCGAAAATCCAAAGGGAACTTCGGAAAACGGAGTAATAGAAATACCCCGAGCGCGAGTCATATCCACGGCTGGACAACTGAGCGTTAATGATTACCGCTCCTCTAGGAGCGGATATACGAGCCTGATTTTGAGCGTACGAGATACACTCGTCAAAAGCGTAGTATACGCTAATACCTCCGTGCTGACGCGTCCAGTACTACGCCCGTCCTTCGGTCAGCCGATATAGGTACTGCTGCGTGCCTTGTGGTTCATGTGCTCGCATGCGCCGCGTCTAGAATTAACCAACCTTCTTCTAATCGCCTCAGCTTCCGAGTGAGAGTGCTGGCCCATACGTAGCGCAGACGCTTCGCACATACCTCCACTCACTCGTCGCTCCACTGTACACCCTCTCACCTCAATTAAAACATACC
Organism: Bassia scoparia; assembly: GCA_008642245.1. Taxonomy (NCBI): domain Eukaryota; kingdom Viridiplantae; phylum Streptophyta; class Magnoliopsida; order Caryophyllales; family Amaranthaceae; genus Bassia; species Bassia scoparia. The sequence goes on from SNQN01000282.1 coordinate 165,811, forward strand.
AAATATGCGAGTTCTACGTGCTCCATCGTGAATCGAATTGAAGAAGCGAAGATCCAGAGGTATAAACCCTGATGAAGGTTGCTCAACCTAAAACACGTCGCGCCACTGCGCTCTTGGTTAAAGTGGACCTAATCCGAATTGATTGTTGAGTGTTACAATTATAACCAATAAAATGTAGAACCCACCTTCAGTTGTTCCGCATGTAATATACTAGGATAACGGTTCTCATTTTCATGTTCCAAAATCAAATGGTCATTTTCCTTTCGTTATTCACTGGTATTATTAGTCTGGTCCATAGCTAACAACTCGGTTATTTGTCTAGTCGCGACAGAATCGAATCAAGCACTTGTCTCATACCACCAAACAATCGTGTTGTGTTTAGTCTGTCTAGTGACCGATCAACAGGAGCGTGTTTTCATTATATGCATGATAGTGTCATACGAGCAGTCTTGTTATGATTGCAAATAAGTAAACGGACCGTAAGCATAGTTATAGTTGTATAATCAGTTTGTGCACGCCTTTATATAGTTTTGTGTTAATACAACCGGAATTTAAGTTGCTTTCACAATTAATAGTCAGTCAGATTATGAGCAAGCATACCCGACTTTCTAGGGGCTCCTCGTGAATATTGACTAACAAGAAGTGATCGCCTCTAGTCCCATTGGTAGAAAGTCATTGGTTGTATAACGAATAGTTATACCCACCCTCAGTAACCATTGACAGGCCATTAGTCGCGCTAATAAGGCTTGAAAGATGCTAAGTTGCGTGAATCCACACATCCAAATCGTCGTTTGAATGCAATTAACAATGAGAAACCGAGCTGAGGCCGAGCTACAGGTTCGGGCCTGATTGCATCAACAGCATTCAACTGTACACTGTCCTCAGAAACCACGAAGCAGGTAACTTTGGAAACGGGACCCGTGGGGCCATTGTTTGGCCACACAAACCCGTTTCGGCGCGTCTCCGTGATTAACCTTCTATAGACCGACGTGGCGATCTCCTGACTCGATCAACAACTCCCCCTAGGCGACATCACGTGCAGGTTCTCGTGGCTCAAGCCGCAGCAACACGAACGACAGCACATCGAAGCTGTGGCCCCAACCAGCCATCACCCGGTGCGCCAGCCAAAGCGGAGGCCCACGAGTCGTACGAACTAAGCAATATGGTTTGAGAACAGGTCGAACAAGTCAAAGGGCAATATTGGTGGGAGTTTGGAGCAAGCGAGTATTTCAAATCATCTTGGCAATTGAAATCTGGATCCTATAGAAGGGGACTACTCTCAGGGCACTCCTAACATAGCTCCACAACGAAAGTGCTTAAAACGCTTGAATACATGAAACGGAGACAAAGCGGAAAGACCATGGAGTGGAAGTAGAGCCCTTAAAAGCAAGGAAGTGTCTCTATCTAAACGAAAAGAGGGTGACGTCAAAGAGACACACTCAATACTACTGACTAAATCCACTGCAAAAGACTCTATCTAACCAAATACGCTGTCACACACACCACAAGCTAGATAAGCAACAAACTTAGTAACGCAAACAGCAGAGCCCTCAAAAACCCAGAACAGCATTCAAACAAGTACCAGCCACAACAGCAGCCTGCAAAAAATGATAACTCACCATCCCAAAACCTACATCACCCCAACAACAACCAACACACCTAACACAATCACAAAGCAAGAAATCGGAACCCGCTCACCGTCGTCCTCCGAACGATGCTACGCATAACAAACAGCACAGTATAAAGACATTGTAAATAATGTGTGACGCAACTCTAAGGAATGATTCTGTAAGCCGCAAAAATCCGTATCAGATCAACCTTGAAGCGACTGCTCTAATGGAGATCTGAATACAAGACAAGACGAAAGCAACAGAGCCAAACTCGAAAAAAATTTACATTCCCTAACACATGGTTACCTGCGACGCAGCCGAGCTAGCCTTCCGCTCCCCTCTAGCTCTTCCTCTCTCCCTCAATACTACATATACCAAGAGCCTGACAAAGATAACAAGCATCTCCATAAGTTACGAAGTTCCCATTACTAATTTAGAGGCATGTGCGTCAAAACCTCTTCTAAGTCCAAGTACAAGTACGGTCAACAGTCAACCGGGTCCTAGAGGCGCGCACCCCTTGGCTCCAACCGCATGGCCAGGCGCGTCCGCGGACACGCTCGCGAGCGGGGTACGCCTCGTGCGGGGCGACCGTGTGCCACCAGACTATGCACACACGCGTCCAAAACCGGCCGCAGCTCCGGGGCAAAGCAGCCTGCAGGTCCTCGGCAGCGGGAGGAGTGTGCGCGGAAGGGGCGTGTGGACCCAGATCACAACCCCCCACACCCGAGGGGAGGGATCGGTGATATCGGGCGCCGCCGGCGTGCTCTTCTAACGGGCCGAGCTACGAGGCGGGTCAACGCGGAAATGTCAGGGCGATTGGCGCGGGCGGTGTGGCGGGCACGCCAGATGGAGACTCTCAAAAAGACGCGCCAAAGATTGCTCTAGAAAATGAAAGGGTTTTGCAGGCGTGCCAATCATCGCAGCGCGTGCCAAAGCAGGCGCGTTACCGCCCCGGCACCCGCCGCTGTCGTCGGCCGTCGACTGCGCAAGGGGTTCGGTCGCGGTGTCCCCGTGAAAAGAAGTGCTTGCCTAGGACAGTGGAGGGTGATCCCTTGCAACTCGAGGCGCGCGTGCCCATGCACGCGCGCGTTGCAAACGACTCAAGCTAATACTACTTAGCAAGCTTCGAACTGAGCCTAGTTGCAAACTGCTATGCTCCGACTGACTACGGGAATTGCAACGCTCTGTAAGATATACCGTCGACACAGCGTCTCGGAGTCTACTTCCAACCAAACACAGCAAGCTCCCCTCAAATAAAGTATACAAACAAAGATATGGCTCGAAGAAGATGTTAAGAGAAAGCGCAAGGTTGCCTTAGGCTCACTAAAGCGACCATCACCAAACAAATATAGTAGAAAAGTCTTAAAGACCTAACATGTTCAGATCTAGGCAGAACTTGCAAAATCACTCACAAGAGCTTGCAATTTAGTGTACAAGCATAGAAGAAGAAGAGAAAACTAGTGAAAGACCTATAATAGACAACTAGAAAACAACAAAGCTTTGCAAAACTAACACAAGTAGCAAATCAACAAAATGGTTATGAAATGATATTGAAAGCACACACTAATGGCCAAAATGAAGAAATGAACAATACAGTGCCTATAATCTGACACATCTGTTGCGCACTTATCAACGCTTCCGTTCTCAAAAAGAGGTCAAATTAGAGCTTGTCTCCTAAAAGATTCCGTGGTTAGTACAGCATTGCAAAGGGTCCGCTGCCGATACACTAGCCTGAACCAGGAGAGCTAGGGAAACACCATTAATGAACTTAGATAGCTCTCGGCCCATAGCAGGCCAAGACACTAAAGCCACTTTACCAACCTCTCAAGAACCTCATAAGACCCACATACTTAGTCGGTGCCCAGCCTTCACACTAAACCTCGACCACACCTACCTCATGATGACCACCTTTAAAAGCACCTTATCCCCGACATTATATGCAATAGTCTCCTACCCAAATTGAAATAAGACTTCTCGTCGAACATGAGAAGCTTTCATCTTTGCCTGAATGACGTTGACCTTCTTTACGGTAGCTTGATAAGCTGGGTCCCAACACCAATGATATCACTTATGTGGCTCCAAAAAGTAGGACTACATCATTCCTTCCATAAAGACTGCATAGGAAGCCATTGGATATCGAATGTACTATTGTTGTAAGACAATCTACCAAACTTAAAGACTTCACCCATGAGCCTTTAAATTCCTGGGCACAAGCAAGAAGCATGTCTTCCAAAGTCTGAATTGTTCTCTCGTTTGCCCATCCGTAGCAGCATGAAAGGCAATACCCAACTTCAACTTAGTACATAATCCATTCGCAACGAGGACCAAAAGTGATATAAGAACCTAGGATCTACGATCAGACACGAATTCCCTGAGGTACACCATGCAAACCTTTTGATCTCATCCGAATAGGCCTCCGCATTTGCTTCATCGACCAAGTCTTCTTCATAGGAATATAGATACCTACATCTTGTCCCTAGCCCAAACGCCAAGATAAGACACCCCTTGCCAACACACAGCGCTGAATTGAGATTAGAACTAGGGCCTATAACGACCCTAAAAAGGCGAGTTCACTAACACCGGCATGTTTCAGTACACAAGCACCCTTAAATAATTTTTAATTTCAAATAAATTTTAACTTATTTTTAAACATTTTCTAGAATTTTTCAGATTTTTTTTTGTAGTTTATAAGAATTTTAACAATTTTCGGATTTTCAATGCAATTTAATTAATTTGCGATAATTAACTAGAATTATTACAATTCCAAAATCATGAAATTTTAACACAACACACCTATTTTTTACAAGAAAATTATGAAACATTTTTCCGATAATTTTTGGAGTTATGGAAATTAGTTATGAATTTTCGAGAACAGAAAACATGCACCCAAGCGAAACGGCTCATTTCGGGAGCTTCGGGCCGCAACCCGAGCGTGGGGGCCACACGAAATCTCCCCAATCAATCAGTGATTTTTTGCTAGAGCATATTTTGCAATCAAATAAAATAAAATATATTTATTTCGATTTATAATTATACCAACTCTTCAAAAAAGGGCAAAACGAATCAAAATCCCAATAAATCAGTTGCAATCATATAAAAATCACAACCATATATTTTATAAGATTTATACGCGC
>SNQN01000283.1:0-11842 GCA_008642245.1 Bassia scoparia
GTTCCGCCAGTTATAATAACATGCAGTAAACTCAATAACAAAACAACCATTAACACCACACCGGAAGGAAGCAAATTGCAAAACTATCAACAATCTTTGCACCCTTCACTCACATTCATTGGCAGGACACCGCTACACTCCACAAACAATAAAGTTTCCACTTTTAATTTTTTTTTCATAATTTTTTTTTAAAGTTTTTTTTAAAAGAAAAGCTCTAAGACTTTTTTAATCATTGGCACAATCAGCTATTACAAAATCCGAAATATCATGAGGAGCTTCCTCAACCCKAATCCTCAGTTCCAGATAATTCACACTTAAGAGTGACTAAATTTCCTTCCTCTTAACATGTGAATATGAAATGGACATACACTACGAAGAAAGCTTGAAGATATCATTTAAGGGATCCGGGAGATAAGGGGGTGGGGGGGTGGGATCCAGGAGAGAATTAAATGAGAGCCAGTACCAATTTACTTAACCTGTGACATCTTTGGTATGCCCTATTAGTTGCTTCATGACTGTAGGAGGGTTTGAAACAGTGCATACTGTCAAACATCCATCAGCTGCTCCATATGCGAGCAAATCAGAACTCATGTGCCCAAACTTCAACACAGTTACTACAAGTATGACCAAACACCAGTAAGCAATACTTTCAATGTTTCACTGTCATAAGACTTGCATAGAGCCAAAATAATAATTACCTGCAACCTTGCACTGATCAAAGATACAATGCATTCCTACAAAAGAATAAGCTGGTTCAGCTTTCCTTCGTGATCTGTCAGAGCGATGGTCATGGTCACTTGTACTTGAACCAAAACTATTTCTTGCTTGGCTGCTACCTCGTAGATCCTGGAATAACAAATAAAAAACAAGTTTTTATGAAATATAAACAAAAAGGACTGTGAAACAGCAGAAGCCAGACAGTTGTTCTGTAGCCACTTTAAATTATAATCAGCTCCTCCATACATGTCCCCTTCCCCCGGGCTGTGCAGCAGGAAATCTTTTAGAAGTATCAAGGTACTATTGAATTTGATGCTTAAAAGGTTTTGATTAAAAATGAATACAACTTATGGAAGAATAACAGAGTAAAGAAGTTACTGGATAATAGCACAATTTGATTATACCCTTACCCAACATTTTAAAGAATGTCCAACAAACTATATTACTCAAACTTTTCATTTTCCTCAAGTACCATTTTTGGTTTRTAACACAACAACATTTGTGTTAACACACACAAGTCTTCATATTCAAGTAATGTAGCCAACAAAACACAAATGCTCATATTACTATGCAGAGGAAAGAAAAAGAAAGTTAATTTATTTTTCCTTCCCCTTTCACGTCTCATGATTTTCAGCAAGCCAAGCAAATATAGAGAAAATAAATGGGGATCTAACATTCACATACCCTGCTAGAATTCAAGCTGTCGACCTCGAACATAAAAGAAAGTGGACCTGGAGATCCATTCCATCGTCCACTGATGCATCAACCAGTAAATGAACCTGATGTCAGAATTATTTGGAATCATGAATTCGACATGAATTCAAATTTGACACTAGTAAACCAAGCATGGCACGCATTGCCAAACTAAATGAGGTTTGGGAGCAAGGGAAGGTAGTTTAATTTCATTTTCTAAGGATGCATACTACTTCTGACAATACAAGTGGTAAGTACAAGGTCATGCCAATCAAATAAGAACAATGAAAGACAAGAATGCTGAAATATTTAACAACCTTTGATTAGGAGTGCTTGATTGGCTTTGCAAAACTTGGTTCTCCCAATTCCGTGGTCTATCGATATAATTACGGTATGCCGCATAACCTCTACCATTGCATCGCCATTCCTACAAAAAAACGCAACAAAGAAGATTGAAACAACAAGACATTCCAAATTCAGATGAATGAACAAKACTATCAATTGCACTTTGCACATGCATGCACCAATAACCACACTACAACTACWCAAGCCTGAAAATTAAATATAGAAATTCTTCAAATCGACATAAGTTGATCCAACAAATGTATAGTTCATCTTTTWGCTCAATTATGCTATAGAAAACTGCGGCARAAATTTATTGCAGAATCAACTGCAAAAATGCATGATTGATTCATATGCAAGAGAAATTATTATAACAACTGCAAAATGGAAATTACTTTAAACAGTCAACTCTTCGAAAGCAGACAATCCACCATGGTTATTGTGGATCAAAATTTACTACTAAAAGATTCAACAAAGCTTACAAATTTAATCATCCAAAAACAGGCGAAATCAAATCAATCAAAATAAGTGGAAATTAGCKTTAATGGAACTCAATTAAAAGAAATTCATACAATTCTGCTACGAGCACCAGATTGCGCCTTGCGATGAAGYAGAATTCGACGAATTCCGACGTAYTCGAGATCGGATTCAGCTGAAATTGGCTGAAGCAAGCAGCTGAACAACTCCGGATCTAACTCTTTATTCTCCTTCCTCCCTTCACCTTCTTCCTCTAGAATGTTCTTCGATTCATTCTCTCTCCTCTGACTATTTTCTACTTGTTGCGATTCCATTGCTAACAATCCTGTGCAAAGCTGTTCTTCATTTGAAGAAGATGACGATAATGACGAACAATGTAACTATTGAAGCTTAATTCAACTCATGTGTGATCTGAGTATTCTCTAATGGAATGATTACGAACTTTGATGTTCAAATTCCTAGCAAAAAGATAGGAATTGATTACTGCAAATGTGCACTTTGTTCAGATTCGATGCAATGGAATTGATTATGCAGCTTTGATGATCAAATTCGTAGCAGAAAAGGAAGATTACTGCAAATGTGCAATTTTATGCTCGAATTCAACGCAACAAAATTAAAGAATTGTTGGGAAAAAAATGAGGTTCTTGTAAAATTGATCGTAAGAGATCGTTAATTTGTTACGCGTTGAGATGTTCATTGTTCAAAAGTGACAGAGTGTAATCTAGAATTGGGCAATTGGGCTGTGTGCCAAAAAACCCGAGCACTAACAGGTTCATCTCGGAGATGAACAAAAAACACTCATCTCATGCTATTATTGTAACTAGTTTTTTTATGCACGCTATGAGTGCAAAGCGTGTTAGAATATTTTAATCTTTACACATTTATGATATTTTAAGTGTGTTTATTTCGCATATTTAATTATGCGGCACTTTAAATTTTTATTTTTCTCCTTTTCTTTTCCTCATTGAAATATCAAATATGATATGAAAAATCAAACTTTTTATAATGTGCTAAAATTCGAGTTCTCATTAACAAATGATTTTTTCATTTATCATGCATTCAATAATTTTTTGTTCTCTTTATCTTATGACAATTAAAATATTTAGGCGGTCAAATTGAGTTCATTGGATTAAGAATTAATTTCTTTAGTTTGGGCAAATGGATGCGAATTAATACTCCGTAGAATCTTTTTTATTCTTTGAAATGATATGCATAATATTAATTGGTGATTTTGCCTATATATGTAATATTGTTTCTTTAGAAGAGTAGAATTGTATTTGTGAATGGGAGACACCATTTCTAATAAAATGACGTAATGAATTGCGTGCATTAATATATGTGCAAAATTAAATTACTATTTCAAAAAATTAATTATTTTTGTAATAATTAATCCACTACGTATTACAAATTAAAATAATGTTGTGATAAGTATAAGACATGATGAAATTTACTACTTGACCTCTAATTTTCCATAAGTAATAATATAAAATTATAAAGTTTTAAAAAAATCATTTTATTCATCTTTTTTAAGTGATGTTTATTGGTATTGATTTAAACCGTTCATTAATAAACTTACATTGCATAATCAATGAAGTTTTTTTTAATTAATTGGTCACAACAAATAAAACAACTTATGAAGTAGTACAAAATATATCATTAAGGGTAAAATAGATATTTTATGTGTATTCCAAAAGAGATTAAAATTATCCTTAATGATATTTAATGCATATGCCATATTTAACTTGTTTCTTTCTTTTGAGATTTTTTTAATCATGAATTCATTAAGGGTATTTTGGGGTTTTAGAAGGGGGGACACCATCTTCCTCCCCCCTTCKCTTATATAATAGAGATTTAGTCAACTTTATTTAAGTAATCACATGTATGTAAGTGAACAAAATAGGACAAATAAATCACAAAAAATACCAAAATGACAGAGATAAGTGCCAATTGGTTCATCTCGGAGATGAACCAATAATTTCCCAAAAAGCCCCATGTGACAAGCAAAACTTCGACAAATTTTTTAATATATCTCGAGATATGCATATTTAATACTTTAGGCAAAACCGTAAATATATATATTACGAGTACTTTTTTTAACATTTATAATTGTGAAAATTTAATTTATATTTACAAGTTTGCAATGAGATATTATATTAGAAATTCCTCCAAAACTTCGAGAAAAAAACGTAAATTATTAGATGACTATGTGACTTCATATACATGAACACCCTTGAATTTTAAAACATTGAACGAAAAAGGAGATAAAAAGATATTAAAATACTTCCTCCGTATCAAAATAAACGCAACGATTTGACATAAAGTATCAGATCGTTGCGTTTATTTTGATACGGAGGAAGTAGATAAGATGATAAACTATGTACTCGTATTTTTTTTATAAAAAAAATACAATACTAAACTAAAAATCTATAATACACAAAACAAAATGTGAAAAGTACATTGGTACATGAAGTATAATAATCTCATATACGTCAAAGACCAATTGCAAAAATAAGGGAATACGAAATGACCTGAATGTCCTAAATGACACATAGCCTCCTTGAATCTTAGTATGGAGTGATCAGTGAAATGTGCCATGCGAGGCACCATACTTATTATTAGAGGATCAAACATGACAAAGGGCTATCATATTCATATGCGACCTTAAGCATGAGAGGGAAAAATTAGGAAAAATGAGACAGTGACCAAAATGACATTGCGAGTCTTTGACGTGCAACCAATCATGATTTTAAATGCTTCAATAGCTACCCTCCCATTGTGGGTGAGCAATGTGTGTCAATTATTAAATAAAAATTATTTACTATTCTTTTGGGTGATTTTAAATGCTTCATTAGCGACCTTTGTCTCCCACTGTGGGTGAGCAATGTGCAACCAATCATGATTTTAAATGCTTCAATATAAAATATTTACAATTCTTTTATACACAGAGGTAAAAATGTGAAGTTTTTTTTATTATTTTTTTATAAATGGAGAGAAAGATAAAATTTCATTAATTGAAAGTCATACGACATCTACAATAAGCATTATAGAAAAGTAAAATACAAACTAAATTAATCAAGTATATTCTTCTTTAAAGTAACTATGGCGTTGAAAAACTACATATGACAATAAAGTAAAGTTCGCGATTGTTCGTTTAATTATACAGCCTTCTATGAGGGAGTCCATCATTTTCTTGACATAGTTTTGGGAGAAAAATCATTACTTTATAACTAAGTAGATCGTATCTTCGATTCAATCGCTAATTCTAAAATTATACGACTTACAAACTATGAATCCAATCTTTCAAACTAGCCTTTTTATGTACACTATGTGTGCGACAATAAAAACTTAATTGATAAATGTATTTAGTAATAAACACGAACGGTTGCACTTTTTTTGTTTATATGATCATATGAACGGTGACTTTTGAGTTTGAGAAGGACAAATCGACAAAACATCGAAATGCTCGTAGGAGACACATGTCGTTTTTTAGGCGGAAAATGTAGATTATACATCATGAAATAGAGGTCTCTGGAAAATTTTTGGAAAAATTACTGAATTTTTTTTCCATGGGTTCATATGATCATGTGATGAATCCAAGCCAAATTTAGGACTTAAAAGAGTCCATATGGGGAATTTTAAGTCCGCGAACGACAAACCAACAAAACGTCTAAATGCTCGTAGGAGACACTACCCTCGGTATTTAGGGCCGAAAATTGCTGAATAATCATCCCCCATCACTATTAGGGTGCGGGAGAAACTCATGGAAAAACCGAGCCAGTTCACCAAAACGTTGTTTTTGGGACCAAAAAACGTGGATACCGAGCCAGTTCCATATGGGGGACTTTTGAGTTTGAGAAGGACAAATCGACAAAACATCGAAACGCTCGTACGAGACACGTGTCTTTTTTTAGGCGAAAAATGTAGATTATACATCACAAAATTGAGGTCTTCGGAAAAAATGCTGAATTTTTTTCCCTTTGTTCATATTATCATATTATGAATCCAAGAAAATTTTGGGGTTAAAAAGAATCCACATGGGGACTTTTGAGTTCCCGAACGACAAACTAACAAAACGTCGAAACGCTCGTAGGAGGTATTACGCGTGGTATTTGGGGCCCAAAATTGCCGAGGACACATCTCCAATGACCTTTAAGGTGTGGGATAAATTGTAGGCAAAATCGAGTTGGGTCTCTGAAACGTCGTTTTTTGGGCAAAAACGTGGGTTATAATCCACGTTTTTCGGTCAAAAAACCATGTCTCGGTGACCCGGCTCGAATTTGTCCACAATTATTGTCACACCTTCAAGGTCAAGAGAAATTACTATTCCAACAGTTTCGGACTCAAATACTAAGCGTACAACCTCCTACAAGTGTTTCGACGTTTTCTCGTTTTTTCTTTTGACGGACTCAAAAGTCTCACATATGGGTTCATTTGGGCCTCAAGTCTTCCTTCGACCCATCGCATTATCATATGAACCTATGGTAAAATTTTGGCAATTTTAACGAAAATTGTCCGGAGACATTATTTTTGTGATTAATAATCCATGTTTTTCAGCCGAAAAACCATGTCTCAGTGACCCGATTCAATTTTGTCTAGAATTTCTACCACACCTTCAACGTCATGAGGAATGACTATTCCAACAGTTTCGGAACATAATACTAAGCGTATTACCTCTTACGAGTGTTTTGAAATTTTGTCGTTTTTCCTCTAACGGACTCAAAAGTGTCTCATATGGACTCATATGGGCCCTAAATTTTTCGGCGCATCGTTATATAGTTGTAGGAACACATGGTAAAATTTTAGGCAATTTTTTCAAAATTTTTCCAAGTACCTCATTTTCATGATGAATGATCCACGTTTTTCTGTTATATAATGACCTCTTGATGAATGATCCACGTTTGTCCGAAATTGCAACCACATGCTCAACTAAGAATTTCATGACATCAAGTAAAATCTTTGCAACAAATACCAACTATAGGGTCCATACATGTGGGCACTATGCCTTGTCTGTACTACGCCATGTCTTGCCTTGTATTGTGTGCACTATGTCTTGCCTCATAGTATTTTTTTTGGATTTTGGGTCATTTTTACAAATTTGTCCAGAATTTATGTCACACCTTCACAGTCAAGAGAAATTATTATTCTAACAGTTTTGGACCAACATACTAAACATATTGTCTCCTACGCGTGTTTCGACATTTTCTCATTTTTTTCGTTAACGAACTCAAAAGTCCGGCGTATGGACTCAGTTGGGCCTCAAATCTTCCTTAGACACATAATATTATCATATGAATTCATGGTAAAAATTTCGGCAATTTTCCCGAATATTGTCCGGAGATCTTATTTCAGTGATGTATCATCCACGTTTTTCGGTCAAAAAATGACATCTCGGTGACCCAGATCGAATTTGTCCAAAATTTATGTCACACCTTCACTGTCATGAGAAATGACTATTCCAACAGTTTCGGATCCAAATATTAAAATTACTGCCTCCTACGAGTGTTTCAACGTTTTCTCGTTTTTCTTTAACGGACTCAAAAGTCTGCTGTATGGACTCATTTGGGACTCAAACCTTTCTTGGACCCATAAAATTATCATATGAATCAATGGTAAAAATTTCGGCAATTTTACGAAAATTGTCCGGAGATATCATTTCAGTGATGTATAATCCACGTTTTTCGGACAAAAAATGACATTTGGGTGACCCAACTCGAATTTGTCCAGAATTTGTGTTACACCTTCATGGTCATGAGAAATTATTACTCCAACAGTTTCAAACCCAAATACTAAACATATTACCTCCTACGAGTGTTTCGACGTTTTCTCATTTTTTCTTTAATAGACTCAAAAGTCCGTTGTATGGATTCATTTGGGTCTCAAATCTTCCTTGGACCCATAATATTATCAAATGAATCCATGGTAAAAATTTAGGACATTTTTTCGAAAATTGTCAAGAGAACTCATTTCCTTGATGTAATCCACGTTTTTCGACCAAAACATGACATCTCAGTTACCCGGCTCGAATTTCTCTAGAATTTATGTCACACCTACACGGTCATGATATATGACTATTCCAACAGTTTCGGACCCAAATACTAAACATATTTCCTCCTACGACTGTTTCAATGTTTTCTCGTCTTTTTTAATGAACTCAAAAGTCTGTCGTATGGACTCAACTGGGCCTTAAATCTTCCTTGGACCCATCATATTATTATATGAACCTATGGTAAATATTTCCGCAATTTTTCCAAAAATTATCTAGAGACCTCATTTCAGTGATGTATAACCCACGTTTGTCGGCCAAAAATGACATATCGGTGAACCGGCTCAAATTTGTCCAAAATTTATATCACACCTTCACGGTCGTTAAAAATGACTATTCCAATAGTTTTGGACCCAAATACTAAACATACTGCCTTCTACGAGTGTTTCGACGTTTTCTCGTTTTTTTTCTTTAACGGTCGCAAAAGTCCGTCGTATGGACTCATTTGGGCCTCAAATCTTCCTTGGACCCATAATATTATCATATGAATCCATGGTAAAAATTTAGACAATTTTTCCGAAAATTGTCCGAAAATCTCATTCCAGTGATGTATAATTCACATTTTTCGAGCAAAAAATGGCATCTCGGTGACCCGGTTCGAATTTGTTCAGAATTTATGTCACACCTTTAAGATCATGTGAAATGACTATTCCAACAGTTTCGGACCCAAATACTAAACGTACCGACTTCTACGAGTGTTTCGACGTTTTCTCGTTTTTTCTTTAACGGACTGAAAAGTCTGTCGTATGGACTCATTTGGGACTCAAATCTTCCTAGAACCCATAATATTATCATATGAATCCATGGTAAAATTTCTGTAATTTTTTTCGAAAATTGTCCGGGACCACATTTCTGTGAAGTATAATCCACGTTTTTCGGTCAAAATTTGACATCTCGGTGACTCGGCTCGAATTTGTCCGAAATTTATTTCATACCTTCATAGTCATGAGAAATGAGTATTCCAACAAGTTCAGCCCCTAAAATTAAACATACTGCATCCTGAATCCTACGAGTGTTTCGACGTTTTCTCGTTTTTTTTCTTTAACGGTCTCAAAAGTCCGTCGTATGGACTCATTTGGACCTCAAATTTTCCTTAGACCCATAATATTATCATATGAATCCATGGTAAAAATTTCGGCAATTTTTCTGAAAATTTTCCGAAGATCTCATTGCATTGATGTATAATTCACGTTTTTTCGGTCAAAAAATGACATTTCGGTGACCCGGCTCAAATTTGTCCAAAATTTATGTCACACCTTCACGTTCATGTGAAAATGACTATTCTAACAGTTTTGGACCCAAATACTAAACATACTGTCTCCGGAGAGTGTTCCGACGTTTTTTTTCTTTAATGGACTCAAAAGTCGGCCGTATGGACTCATTTGGGACTCAAATCTTCCTTGAACCCATACTATTATCATATGAATCCTTGGTAAATTTTTGAAAATTTTCCAAAAATTGTCCGAAGATCCCATTTCGGTGATATATAATCCATGTTTTTCGGTCAAAAAATGACATCTCGGTGACTTGGCTCGAATTTGTCAACAATTTATGGCACACCTCACGGTAATGAGAAATGACTATTCCATCAATTTCGGACTCAAATATTAAACATATTGCCTCCTACGAGTTTTTCAACGTTTTCTCGTTGTTTTCTTTAACGGACTCAAAAGTCTGTCGTATGAACTCATTTGGGCCTTAAATCTTCTTTGGACCCATTATATTATAATATTATAATATGATCCCATGGTAAAATTTCGACAGCTTTTCCAAAAGTTGTCCGGAAACCTCATTTCATTGAAGTATAATCCACGTTTTTCGATCAAAGATGACATCTCGGTGACCCGGCTCGAATTTGTCCAGAATTTATGTCACACATTCACGGTCATGAGAAATTATTATTCCAATAATTTCAAACCTAAATACTAAATAACTGCCTCTTACGAGTGTTTCAACATTTTCTCGTTTTTTTCAACGAACTCAAAAGTCTGCCTGGGGTGCCACATATTGAGACGGGCCTAGGTTGAAGGTCTCCTAGCCGCTGAGGTTTGATGGAAAGAGGGATTCGAAGAATCGATAATTTCTTATGGAGTGTTAAGAGGTACTTCAAGGCTATGCACTTGGGTGATGACACATCCAAGATCACTACCACCACCATGTATCTTTCGGGTGATGTTATCCTTTGGTGGAGGAAGCGAGAAGAAGATGTCAAGAAGGTGAGGGGGAGTCTCGCCACTCAAGAGCTAAGAATGCGGATTATGGCAAGGACAAAGCTCTGTTCAAATGACATTTCAAGGGAGAAGGTAGCAATGGATGTAAGTCATCAAAACCTTTCACATGTTTCCTTTGCGACAAAGAGGGGCACACTCGTAGGATGTGCGCACAACGTCATAAGTTGAATGCCATGATTACCGCAATGGAGGAGGAGTCGAAAAATGAAGCACGGATGGGGGCAATGCGCTTGGAAGAGGATGTCAAGCTTGCCAATATTTGACTCCTAAATGTTTCGGAGGTCGTGGAGAAGCAGCCAACGGGATAAGCGTCCACGACAACACAAGGGACGGACATCAAACAAGGAGGTAGCTTGATGGTAGTAATCGTCTGAAGGGCTCACATGTAATTCTAGCCTCATGTGACCCCTATAGCACCCTAAAACTCGTTTTTTCTGTTTTTAAACTCTCGTGGTTATGTGCCATGCAGTGACCCAAATGGCCTTCTTATCTCGGGCTCCTACCCTCTTGCGTACTCGCATTTTACAACCTAACAAACGCCTTCAATAAATTCTGGGGATTTTTCCCTAGACACCAAAAACCCGAAAAATCGACTAAGACTGTAAGAGCATTAGTTCACACTAGGCCGTAGCAATTGTTAGAGAGCATAAAATTGTGCAAAACCTCAAGGATCTTGTTATGTACACATATCCTATTCATTGTCATCTACTTCGTTCCTCCTGTAAAAACTTTGACTATGAAATATCTCCAAAATATCTAAGAAAAACATATCCATATGAAATCTTGTTGAAATCGTTTCGATGCATAGCTTTTTAATATCAATTTTTTGTAAGTTTTGATAAAATATAATGAAATATATCAAGCTTTAAACAGGTGACTATATAAAAAGTTAATGCAACAAACTTTGATGAGACTGAGGGAATACTATTTTACAGGAGGAGATGAGATTAATAGCACGATCGCTTTTAAGGGAATTAACAAAGTTGAGTTAAGAAACCAAAAATTATGACTACTTAGTACTTGTTTTCAAGATGAGGGGAAAAAATAGGCCAACTAGCCCAGCTTCACAGTGATTTAAACAGCAATACAWTAATCTATATAGGCATTAATTAGAGCGAAAACAAAACAAAGAAACCTCATGTCTATCCAAAACTTTCAATCCATTTGCAAACACGAAAATGCAACAAAATCTCATCCTTAATAAGGACATGTCGATCTAAACAACAGAGGATCAATATAATATGGGAACTACAACCTAATTCATTCTCCTGATGAGCTCGTTAACGAAGTTCTCACGGTTTCCAGCATCTCCACCTTCAATAAAGTGGTTTCTCTTCTT
>SNQN01000283.1:14577-34285 GCA_008642245.1 Bassia scoparia
AATTGATTAAGTTAGTTATGTGATTTTTTAAACATAAATTTCCCTGTTTATTTATAATTGTATTGAAGTTTTCTTATTACGGAGTACACAAAATTGTAAAATAGGAAGGCATTAAAAACATTTCAAATAATTTATGTTATTATGAAGGGTAAAAAAATATATTCCAAGGGGGCACCATTGATCCTCTCTTGACTTATGTAATAGAGATTTTAAGGAAAATTTTACTCCCGTGGTCCAAAAAACCTCCATTTCTTAAGGTGACATTGCTCCCTTTCTATATTTATTTTTATAGACGAAGTATAATAGAAATGTCATGTGGATCTTGTTCGATATTTCCAACGAAATTTTTTTCAGTGTATGTGGTTTTTATAATTTGTTTCTCACGTTAACTCAAGTCATAACATTTAAAATTGTGTTTCGACGAATATAAAAAATATAAGTACATGAGTATTTTGGATCAAAGGAAAAATTAGGAATCTAATACAGAGTACAAAATAGAGATGTGTATTTTGAAGTGAATAGACGGACATTTATGAAATACTCCGTCATGGGAAAATTTCACGTGCCCTACAAACGAATTCTATGGACCTTAGTAAATATATATGTGCCCTAAATTGAATAGAGAGCATGTATCTTATTATGCTTCTTGAAACGTTGTTAAATGCTTGGGTATTTCTCCTTCGTGTTGTATCTACTTACTACTCGCTAGTCGCTACTATATTTTTTTTATCTTTTTATACATTTTATTTGGACATAAACTCGATAAACTCCTTAATAAAACAAGAGCAATTGTGTAAATGAGCCAACAAAGGATGTATAGGTGCTTCTTGTGTGAAGTGTACAACATATGAATTTTTTTTCAATAAACAAGTTTATATTACATGTACTTGTATTAGATCAAAATGTTTAACATATATTGGATATTATTATAAATTTACAAGTAGAACTAATTAGCAAGAGGACATCATAACCATCAGTCCACCACCTCCCCTTCCCTTTATATAACTAGCATTTGGTGCACACGATGTGTGCAATAATTTTTTAGAATATGATTTGGGCATTTCAGAATGGAGAGAAAATTGTGTTTATAAATTTTAGTTTGAAAAAAATAATAGTATTGATTGAAAAAATCATGTATAATTTTAAGAGAGAGAATTTGATATATAAAGTATATAATATAGTTTGCAAACTAACACCAAGAATAATATTAGAATAATCGTGTGATTACAGACATATATTTTTTTATTTTAATGAATAATTAATTTCAAAGTTCATAATTGATTGACAAATATATGGTAAATTTTTCTTTCAAAAAATTAACTTATCAAATTTGTTGTGATTGCATTAAGTAACTTTGACTTATCTAGGAATATTAATTATTTATTTTTATTTTTATTTTTAATGTTCAAATTTATTTAGTAAGGGTAGAAAAGTAAAATCATAGAGGGGACACCATTGCTTATATAATAAAGATAGTCTAACAGATCGATGTCATGGAAGAATAAAAGAAATTATCAATAATCTCTTTATAAACCACTTATATTTTTAAAATTAAAAAAATAAGCTTTTAAAATATTTTTAAAAAATCAGATTTTCTTTGTAACCACAACCACCCAACTAAGAGCTCATTCGGCATTGATGTGGTTTTCTATTTATTTTTTTGTTTTTAAAAGTCATGAGAAATATAGCATATATTTAGTAAAAGATTAAAAAAATAGACTCATTGGAAACATGATAATTTTGAAAACTGACAATAAAAATATGGGATTTTTCATAGGACACCCCTAAGGTTTTACATAATTCATGTGGTATCCCAAATCGGCAAAATAATTCATACCGTGACCAAAAGTTAACCAATGTTATTTTTCCGTTAAGCCTACTTCATGTAGTACATCAAATCAAAAGGATAATTCATGTGGTACCCTAAAATTGAATTTTTTAACCGATTCAAGGCACGCAAATCGAGGCGACGAAATTCGAAAAAATGATCAAATCAATCTCGATCGACGATATGGGGTTGCCTCAATTTGCGCGTCTCGAAATGATTTCAAAAATACCCTACTTAACGTGTTTGGTGTCATTATTGTCTTTTATGATCGAATTTTAGGTCGGAATTCAAAAAATGATTAYATCAATCTCAACCGACGGTGCAGAGTCGCCTCGATTTGCGTGCCTTGAAACAATTAAACTTTTCAATTTTGGGGTACCACAAGAATTCGTTTTCTAATTTGGGGTACCATATGAATTAGGCTTAACGGAAAAATAACGTTTATTAACTTTTGGTCACAATATGAATCCTTTTACAAATTTAAGGTACCACCCGAATTTTGAAAATTTTCAGGGTACTACATGAATTATGTGAAACCTCATAAGTAAATCACTTGTTTTAGTTTTTATTTTGTTTTATTTTAAAGACTAAAAACTGGGGAAAAAAAAATAAGATATCGAACGACCCCTAAAATTATTGGTTTTCCATTAAGATTAAGATGTACACAATAAAAGGCAAGCACTTTCTTTTTAGCCCATTTAAGGAAAATTTAACGAAATCATTAAGTGGTGATAATTAACAAAGATGTGGTGATAATTAACAAAGAACATCCTATTAGATGAATTTGAAGTGGTTGAAGTACATGATGTTAGTTTAATCTCTTTGAATGATCAAGTTCACAAGTACTCCGTAGCAAACTGTTAAATTCTACTCCATATTCCATTTGATGTGMTTGATGCTTGCTTACATTTCACTTTAGTGTTCGCGTTTGCATTTACGCGAAAGRTCGTCGTAACCTATTATTGTGCTTCTATATTGGCACAAATTGTGAGTGAGTCGAAAATGGTTAGCATGAGGCATTTACAGGATTAATGAATTGAAAAATGTATGTTTACATATAAACATTCTTCAATGTTTATCCCAAACTTTTCCTGTAGCTATATAAACGGACCATTTTAATTACAGACAGTCGAACTTCTCGATTTTCACTTCCCATGATCACGCATCTGTCGTTGCTTCATGGCAAGAGCTATCATGATAGAGAATTACCTCCACTTCTGCGTTGAGGTTAAGATGAATAGTAGTATGGCTTAACAACCAACATACATATATGTGCATTTTATAAACACTACATACTACAAATGCCCTTCCTACACATTCCTCTTTATATATAACATAGACCGACCTAAAACAAAGCTATTAAACAATAACCACACTAACTTACTAATGGTGTTACACGAAAGACACCCATGACCTTCAAGAAAACAGAGGAAGAACTATCCATCAAAGTAGCAATAATTCCCCTCTACAAGGAAATCACAACTCGAAGGCTACCGAAGGTCCATTAGGAAGAAAACAACCAGTATCAATATACATCTAACTCATGACAATACTTCCATCACTATACATCATCTTCTACGACGTTTTGTGTCCACCTGCAATATCCACAATAGGAAACATGAGGCCGGAGAAGAAATATTTAAAAAGTAACACAACCACAGTACAATATTTCCAAAATCACGCACAATCAATTACTAATCACTACATCCAATAGTCATCACAAGTCACTAATACTTAACTCTCGTAATCATGTAAACATACAGCCACAATCTTCTTTGATAACACACATAAACTTGGAAGTGATTTTAAACAAAGGATTCGAGACCGGAGCAGCAATGTCAAAAAAGTAACAGAGCCATAGTACAGTATTTCCAAAATCACTCACAAGAGTCACAATCAACTACTAAGAACTACATCCATTTGTCATCACAAGTCACTAATAACTCTCTAAACCATGAAAACACACAACGACAATCTTCTTTGATAACAAACTTGGAAGCGATTTGAAACTAAGGATTTGACAAAAATGTCTTGTTAAACTAGAAGCCTAGAACAACAGTGATCATTATTTTTACAAAATTCTAGTAATATTTTTGCAAAACACCACTTCTCGAAATCAGGAACAAGAGCATTCCATATAGGCCATGACCTACCCATGGATGGCTATCAGCTACCTACTCCTAGTATTAAAGTGTCAATCAAAATACAGAACATTTGAACATTGAAAATGTTGAGCTGAATAAAATTCCAAATGGGATGCAAACAGTAAGAAAAAACTAAAGAGCTCAGCAATCTGTATTAAAAAGGCTGTAGACTGCATATGTTAAGGTCTTAAGGACTTAAGGCAGTAAGGAATTGGAAACCATGAAAATCCACCAGGGACTGGAACCATAAATAATAAATGCTCTTGTCTAAGGGTTATCCATTGACAGGACAGAAGCAGATGTTATGACTTCCATCAAATTCCGAAATATAGGTAAGTAAAACCAGCAGTGCATGAAACTTTCTACTTTTGAAACCAAAAGAAAAAATTGTGGAACAGAATTTCATTCTGGCTTTTATCTCAGAGCATCGAGTTCAAGGCCTCATAAGATAACGAAAAAGGATATGTGCTTAACCATACAAATTTCCAATTATAAAGCATACATTCCTTGTATAGCACAGCCCCAATTTATAGTGACCTCTATGCCAGCCCACAGTGATTGATGGATTTTAGATTATAATTTAATGCAACTTCAGGGATACAAACAGCAACCATATGTCTAGTTTTGAACAGAAAAACCATCACTCAAGATATCATCCTCTCTACTATAGTAAAAAAATTACACTATTTACTTGATGCTAATTGTCCAATGGTGGCCATTGAACTTGATGCAAATATCACATGTACAATGAGTATTCTACATTACTATTGCTAAATTTTTTTTTTTTTTTAAAAAATTCCTCCATTGAAATATAAATTTAAGCTTTGGACCTTTGGTTGATTTTCTTAACGGAGATCATGTACTAGCTAGCAATAGAAGCAAAAGTTCACGTCATGAGTACATTTATAGTAACAATTAAGATCGCATCACACAAGCAAGTAATATACCTTGGTATCAGAAAGTCTAGAAGCAGCATGCGAGTTCTGCAACTTCTTTGGATCATCAGAAGAACAATTTTGGCAGAAGAAGTGGTCAAGTCTTTTAGCTTCTTCGGGCGTCATTTCTATACACCCAGGGTGAAACCTGAATAAACAAGGCAAAATCCCCAAGCATCAATGAGAAAAAAAGGGTGGATAAGAACCCAGTTCATTGCTCATTAGTACTATGAATAACACATGCCCACAACATTTTGTGGTATCATACTTGATCACCGCATGTCAATACGAGTGTATGAAATTAATCATATGAAGTAAACCATTGTGTGGCACAAAAATGTAAACACTATTCCAAGACAAAATGCCAGATCTTTTCACATTTCTAATCCTCCTTTCACCAATTTTAACATTAACATTAAGAGAGAGAGAGAAAGAGAGAGAGAGAGAGAGAGAGCATGGGGATGGGGGGTGGGGGAGGTTCAACAAGTAACAGCTGCGTTGACCGTATGATTAAGATATGACAGAGGGGGAGAAGAGAGGGGGGGGGGGGGGGGTTATAGATATTGAAGAAAAATATTTAAAAATTATATCCTTTTCAAGGACCCAAGAATAAAATCAAATACAAGTACTGTATTAGTTTATTGCAGTTCTTCATAAATCGTACTACGAACTACCTCTAACCAAACATGATATGCTGTATAAACTTCATATCTGGGATAATCTGAAAGGTTTTTAGTTTTTACAAAAACAGCATCATAACTTATTGAGCTCAAAACAAAGCAAGTCCATGAAAACATCAGCAATTCAGCACCTTTCATCATTACTATAAGGCATAGCCAACATATTATAGAACAAAGAAATGAACAATCAATAAAAAGGGGAAAAAATTTAAATTCAAAATTTTAATCACACATATCTTAACTGTTATCTCAACCTCACCCGGAAAAGTTCCTCAACAAACCAAAATATACACACGATCACTTGATAAAACTAAAATCTTATATCTCAATTAGCATAAATGCACCTAGGAACCGAATGTTACAAAATCATACAGAATCCGAAACCTATCCACTTTGAAAGAATCAATGCATTACTTGATACCACCACACCAGCATACAAAAACAAGGTAAGATCAGACTCACCAATCACTGCATCCTTCGCATTGGACCATCAAATCATCAGGATTGTAAGGCATTTCACATTTGCAATACCTGAAAAACCGTCCAAAACGGCTATAAAACATCAGTTACACACACACCAGCTAACAAAACCCACAATAATAATAAGATACCACACTAAGTATTTAGGAAAGTATGCTCAAAGGTACAGCAACCAAGTAATTCATACAAAAGAATACAACAATTAGCTCAGTTTTTGATTGAGCCAATCACATTCATTAGACAAAAACATCAATTCAACCCCATTTCAGCTCAAGGCTACTACACATTTCAATATAACTCAACCCCGGCTCTAATCAAAACAAAAATGTAATTTTATCAAACTAATCAAGTTCCCAATTTCACCCACATATTGATTGCGCCAAATCCAAGTAACCAACAATCACATTCAACCCCATTTCAGTTCAAAACCACTAAACCTATTACCACATGACCACATTTCAGCAAAACTTAACTACCACTAATCAAAACAAAAAATGGAAATAAATCAAAACCACTCAACTCCCCAAATCCGCACTCCAAAGTCCTAACTCAATCAAACTAATCAAATTCCCAAATTCACATCACAACAGCCTAAAATCAACCAAATTAAACATGATAGAAACAACAAAATAGGCTAAATTGACCCAAATTAACACAATTCCCAACTCAATTAACCCTTCAATTGATCAATTAAACCAAAAATCAAGACTTTAAAATTGGAAGAGAAAGAGAGAGAGAGAGAGAGAGAGAGAGAGAGAGAGAGAGAGGAGTACAGACACGGCGACACGATCCGGGGTGAAAGCGCCGGTAGTGGAGTTATACTCAAAACGACAGAAGAAATCGTCGTTACCAACAGCATCAAGCTTAGTATAATTCTTGAAACTATGCACCGTGCATTTGCCTTCGATAGTGTCAGCACTCTGAACGTCGTAATGATCCGACATAAACAACTCCTTCGTCCCATGAAACTGCCGTCTACCTCCGATCGACTCTTCCGGCCGGTAGTACCATCTCACGTGCACCCTCACGTTCGACCCACGTGAGTCCGACTCTATCCTCTCTACTCGCGCCACGTAGGACTCGCTCTTCGGCTCTGCCGGRCTCATCAGCACGCAGTCCCCCGCTGCAACCATAACCGAAAAAAAATCGAATTAATTCACCAAAAAAAGAAAATCATCAAAAAAATTGGAAAAAGGGAGTGATTTTCTGGGCTTTAGAGAGAGAAAGGAGGGTTTTTGATTGGGGGGTTTTAGAGAGAGAAAGAGGGGGATTACGTTTGATGGGCTTGTTGAGGGGTTTAATGGTGAAGGAGTCAAGGGTGCGTTTGGGAGCTCGAGGTTTTCCCATGGTGGTGGAGGAGAGAGAAACAAGAGAGAGAGAGAGAGAGTGTGTGCGTTCTCCAGGTAGAGAGAGAAACAGTCGTTACTTTGCTAATTTTGTTGTTTTTTTTGCAGAACAAAGAAGAAGAAGAACAGAAACGTGGTTTTCTTTTTCTTTTTCTTTTCTGGAATTAACCCCAAAACTATGGTAAAATTGGTCAAGTCTCAAGTTTTAGGGAAGGGTTAATTCATTTTTTTTTACTGTGGTAAATTTGAATTTGTGATCATATTGGTTATGGACTTGTGGTATGAGTAATAACTTGTCATTGTGGATACTTTGAAGAGATTGCGTTAATGGTCAAAGGGTATTCGATGAYTTTATTTGAAATAYTTATCGAAAAATATGTTAGAAAATGTCTRGTGTTCGAATACATCTTCATCTCGTCTTGTACTTTCTAAATATTATTTTTTAGGTTTCTTTTTATTCCCTATATGTACAGACTATATAGATTCGAGGATAGATCTAAAACAATTACGAAGTAATATGAAATCTTAACAAAATGATATCATTCGTATATAACTATATATATAATACCACTGTTTTATAAACGAGAAGATTATGGTTAGAATTTAGTTAGTGTATCTTCTAGTTTAAGGAATATTCGAGCATTATTAGAAAATACTTTGTACCAGAATTAAGGAAGAACACTCAAAATCTCAAATACGAAGTATGAAAGTTGAACGAATAGTAGTAGTAAGACTGGAAAAGTTAACGTTATAATCCATCACATTCCCCATTCTATTTATGTACTGCAAATACTTCTTGTTCACCTAACGTTACAATACTCCATTTAGCTCGATTCTTTATGATAAGTGTGACCAATTACAGGTTCATTTGTCTACAATTCTGAAACTCCGAATTGGTACAACATCCCACGAAAGCTCGACAGGACACGTTAACGACGATGAACTAAGTTATCTCCCTCGGAGATTAATAATCTCCAACTACCACCTAAGGAAGATCGAGTCCAAAATAATTTCGTTCTACCTATCAAAGTCATCATTAGTTTTCAAACCTTAATTACAACCCAACCACCAACACGTAAAAAGTGTACAAAACAACTCCAAGCACAGTCACCTTTTTCCACATTGAGACACCATGACCACGAGCTCATGCTTTTCATGCTGTGGGCCGGTGACGCYGCGGGTCTCCTTAATGTACTGTAGTTGAATTTGATTATGCAGAAAGAGCAATGGCATTTCTAAACAGATAGAATGCTTCAAAGTGCGACTCCAGAAACAGATTAATATATACATATGAACACTAAGGATTAGAGGTCCCCTTTCGATACTGAGTAATCCCGGGATCGATTCTCATCCCCTCATTTGCACCAAGGATACACAGCCAATCAGCCATAGAATCCCATGCGTGTGCATATGTATACATTATGCACGCAACAAAAAGAGAAATATATTCCATTTTAAACACATCTACTAAGGGAAAAGCAGTAAAATGCGAAAGATTTCAATTTGACAGTAAACAAAATATTAATCACAARGCCCAAAATCAAGACATGAAAGTTGCAATAAGATCTGACATACGAGTTCTGTAACTAACAAAACATTCGACGAGAAGAGCTTAGGCAACATCAAATGCGAATGTTTTCTGCATTTCCTTGACTAACGGAAGAGCCATTCAAAACAAGTCATCTAAACCTGGCCTTCGAATTGACAGTCAYATTTACCATTTAAGAAGTCTTCACTTGACCCGTTGATTATATGACCAAAGAAGCTAATCCGACAGCGAAGTGCCTCAAGCTGTCAACGAATCGTGTACTTGAATTGAACAGGTGACGGAGGCCTTTGGTAAACTCCCTGTGCAGACTTYTAAACCAAAAACTTCGAGTTTCAAGAGTTTTAAACATCTTCACCTGCAAAAACACAAATTAAACAACATAAGTTCACTGAGACTGTGAGACATACAATTAAACCATGAGTCCCTCCAGCTCTCATTAATTTCACAATAGGGTTTGGAACAGAAAAAATGATTTTATAGAACGAAATTTGATCAGAGGTCAATAAACAAAGGTGCCAAATTTGCCCTGAAGAAAAATGAACAGAGCGAAATGAYTGTAGCCAGAAGTAAAATTCCTGGTGCCAACATATTGCAAGATACATGCGCAGTCCTAGTTCTAACAAGCAAGCACATTGAAAGGCATAACTCAATTTCCACGCAAGACTTTAGAAGAATACACCCCACCCAAGTCCTAGTACACCTATGCCCTTCATAAGTAAAAGCTGATGCACCTGCCCTACTGCACAGGCCTCTTTCAATTCACAACCAAGTAAATAGACTATATACCCACATTACAGGTACATAAAACACGACCGAAAAATATGCAACACACTAGTACAATTTTATAACTCTGAAGCCACTTTGCCAACAACAAGAGGAGATGAGATGAAWTCAAAAGGCTCACCCCGCCCACAGAAACATTCAAAAAATCGTCAAACAATAGCATAAATATTAAAAATAAGTACAGKTGAATAGATAAACTTGCAAATGTACATGAAAAGAACTTTATTTATGAATAATAAAGATCAAAAGCAGGGCAAAATGAGCTTTCCAACTCGTTCCTCCAACTACAGTCATCAACACATACAACCTCACTTAAGAAAGACATAGTTTCCAGTGCACATCCTCCCAGTTTCCGATCTCTCTACAGATTTTTACTGCTAGAATTCTAAAAACTAGGCATGCAGCTTTGAATAGGGTAAACAAATGCAAGCAAGGCAGGCAATCAACTACAGCACAACACAGCCTTCATAAGTTCAATAAGATACTGTATATAGTAACTGGCTAACTGCTTTTAACCCTTGTTTTTCCTGGGTTCAGGACAGTTATCTAGATTCTAGGCTATTAAAAAAGAGATGGAGCATAGCATGAGATAATTGTTTAATAATCAACAGTAGAAAATGAAGAATGTTCAGAGCAGAATAAAAGAGAGGGAGGGGAGTGTTAGTCTGTTATAAAGGACACCAATGAAAGAGAATTAAAAACAATATATTATTTCAGAAAGTCTGACTAACCTTCTGTGCAAAGCCTTCACATCCTCAGACAACGACTTACTCTCCAAGAAAGAATCGCCACAGTCCTGTAGATCAACTGGTTCCATCGCAAAATCTTGGCTTCCATGGTACTCATTCCATTCAAACCACCTTTTTGCAATTTGTTCCTTCTTGAAACAAGTGAGATGGTCTTCTTCTTCAGGTGACTCTGCAGCAATCAGTCGATAGGAATAAACTTTCTTCACTTGACCAGGTCGAAAAGCACGCCCTATTGCTTGGCGTGAGACAGAAGGGTTCAAGTGGACATCKAYMATAATAATGCGAGAGGCCCCAACTAAAGAGATACCTTCTCCACAAGCTTTGATAGATCCAAAAAATACCTTTGCATCAGGGGAGTTATTGAAACTTTCCATATGTGATTCTCGCTGCTCAGGTGATGTATCACCACAGATCATGAATATTTCTTTACCAACAGACCAACTCATCCTATTAATTGTTAACCTCTCCAAAAACTTCAAGGGTAATAAATACTGGCTAAAAACTAATAGCTTCTCGCCAGAACTTTCACACAGAGAGAGCATATTCAGGTAAAATTTTGCCTTGACGCCTTCTCTCACATCTATACGATCCACAAGCTCGTCAATGTTTGCATCATACTGCTGTGAAAGTTTTTCMGTGCCAGCATTGTTATCTGAAAATTGCTTAAGCTTTGGGTGAGTGTACACTGCACAGCCCAAAGAYGTTTTCTTGAACTTCGTTTTTTCCCTCTTCTTCAGCTTGTCAACTTCAAGCTTCTGTAGAGGGCTCAATCCCAGGAGAACTGTGAAATCCACAAGTCCTGGGAGATCATCCAAGAAGTCACCCCTGTAATAGTGTAACACTTTGCTTGTCATCTCCCTTAAATCTTTTATAACGGCTTCTTTTCTCTTCCAATCCTCCTCCTGCTGCAGGGTATACTCCACAAGATCAAAAAAATTGGCCTCAATATTACCGCCTTTCAACTGCTTCTTAAATCCATGAAATTGAACTCTGCTCATGATACGCTTTTTAATGCTCCGTGGCATGTCCAACTTCAGAAATTTTGGACGAACTAGATTTAAAATAGTGAAAACTTCTTTGACGTGATTTTGATAAAGTGTGCCAGATAACACAACCTTCCTAGGCGTCTGAACCTTGGCCAGTGAGTGTAACACATCAGTGTTCTCATTTCTTGGAGTATGGCCTTCGTCAAGAATAAGAATGGTAGGACGCTTCAGTAGTACCTCTTGGCAATAAGCTGTAGTTTTACATGAACTATCGCCGGTAACAATAGTGGAGAACTGTTTATACCCCAAAAACAGTATGCTCCTCTGCTCTACCCACTGTTTGAGGACGGCCTTCTGTGAAACCCTATTTTCAGCTTTCATGGAATAAAAATCAAGTAAAGGAATGTCCTCCACTTGCCATCTTTGAAACTCCTTTTTCCATGTAGGAAGAATTCCTTTTGGTAGAACAACTAGTGGCCTAGCATCGGGATATTGAGCTAGAAAACTCTGCATGAAACTGATAATCATAAAAGTCTTTCCAGAGCCAGGAGCATGAGCCAAAATGCAACCGCCYGGATTTTCAGTGATTAAGTTACTCAACAAGAAGTTGAATCCCTCCAATTGATGAGGTTTCATTTGTTTCTTATGCCTGGGGTGAGCAGAGATTTCAGTCACTGTCAAATCATGTCCAGGCAGCTTTATACCATCCAGATGGGCATCACTGTCATCATTCTCTCTATTAGATCGTGAATCAGACCTGTAGGTTCTAACTCGAGCAGCCTGATGATGATTTTTTTTWWAAAAAAAAAAATATCAGTTAAAGTGAACAAATGGTAGCAGTACAAGCCATGATAATTTATATATAAAAAAATAAAAATAAAAAAAAGTTGAGAATCCATATYACTTCTATTAAAAAAATCAAATAAAAAGGGAATATTTGTCCACTCTGCTTTAACATAAAATGCCCATATTAACCACTTGAATACCACCACGATCCAAGGAATTTAGGTTACATAGAATCATAGATATTTACAACACAAATTGTATGCAGTTATGTACTATCACCACAAGCTATCAAGCAAAAAGGCCAGGACAAGACAGGAAGCAATGAAGTATACCTATGTTACCTAGACACCCTCATGTACCTAAAAAATTGGGTGACACTCCACCCGGATACTCCATTTTTAACTATTAAATTCACATTTTTTCTATAAATTAGTCAAGTGTCCGACTCGGACACCGGTATCCGAGTAGACACTTAATTCGTGTCTATGCAACATAGAAGTATACTGTGGACAAATAATGAATGGTATATAATAGCATAGACACAAATCTTCCCTCAAAAAAAATTCTGCCTGATTGCTAGGCCCTTCAGTTTAACCATACAAAAATAAGTTAGAAAGGATTAAATAATTCATTTAAACTTTAATGACCAGGAGGTGTTATTAGTCAAAAATACAGCCACGGAGCCACCAGCTTCATCAACGAAGGAATCATTTAAAAAATTCCTCGGAGTTTTCCTTGGAAATCCATAGACTTATACCCTGCGTGATTAACATTGCCATATACTCATATTAACACTGAGATCTAAAACGCAAGAACTATAGTTATTTAAACTACAGACAGTCAGTTTATCACTCTATAACTCCAATTGCCATGGCAGAGTTCATACACTTACGAGCAAATTAACTTCAATTCTTTTAATACACCATATTAAAAATGCACTTATTGGCATCTTAGTCATTTGAAATCACTTCCAATCAAAGACTGCAAAATGTTGTCTGCAGATAGCCATAAAATCATTGAATTGAGTAAATCTTGAACCATATATAACCGCATATCATACAATACCAATAAACAACTGATTTCCATATAACAAGCAATTAGAGAAAAGAAGGGAAAAGACATTGCAAAAGTAATTGATACCTTTACGTACTGAAAATCAAATATAGTCTCGATTGCCCTCTTAATTACTCCACAAACACGGCACACATAACCAATATCATCTTTAAGGACATATGAATGATCACATCCCTCATCTTCCTCCACAGATAGCTCATCACCTGAATGATCAGCTTGAATATCCTTAAAAAGAAAAAAAAGAAACACGAAGAATAACTAAAATGGTTAGAGGTGATAAGATAAACTTTGTCATGGTTAGAGGTGATAAGATAAAATGGAGACAAGAAATCTTTTTAAGGCGGATACGTAGTGAAACATATAGAATAGCATGAAATGCAAAATGATCATGCTGCACAAGAGTAAATAAATGGCTAAATCAACCTTGGAACAAACGGCATGTATAATGAATAATGCACCAAGAAAAATACAAACATAATGCAACTTGATATAGATAGAAAGTCAATCACCGATATAGAAATCACAATGAAACCAAAACTTCAAATATTGTAACACTGAAATCCTTTTAAAAATTAAAAATAAGTTAAAAGGACATATGAAAGATTCCATATTAGGAGCTGACAGTAGAAAACAACAAAGAAAAACAGATGCAAACAAGCCAGTACATACACAATGAGAGATGCAATAATAAAAATATACAAATCTTATTTACTTTAAAAATATAAACAGACGTATAGATAGAGAGCATTAAAAAGACACAAACAGCATCAAAGACAGTACACTGCACAAACATCAAAATACCTTGGATGATTCTAATGCAAAATTCATTTCCTTCCATATGTTTGTSAGCTCTTCATCTTCAACATTAGACCCACCATCTTCGTCACTCAACTCATCATTGACCCCCACATAAGTACCTTTATCCTTTACCTTGTCAACTTTGTTCTCCTCTTGTTTGGAAGTATTGACATTCAGGCGACTGTCAACCTGTAAGTTCATATTCTCTTCATAATTAAAAACCAAAGCATATTCCACGGTATTACAACAACAACAATACATAACAAGTAACTTAAAAGTCATGATAAACAGCATTTGACAGCAGTAAGCAAACTTTGTCAAATATAGGAACTAGCAGCCAAAGAAATAAATAAAGAAAATAATCAGGACAAAGTTACCAATGCAAGTGGGACGATGAACGACAAAGGTTAACTCATGATTGTTTCCTGAAAGCTTAAACCGCTCTAATTATTAACCAAAAGAATGCAATGTTCCGCAACAAAAAGTTACTGCAGCATAACCCAGCCCCTACAACAGCAAGACAGCTAAAGTCTAATAAAAAATCTTTTGTTAGAATGAAGCAAAAGTTTCAGGGGTCAAGATTGTGATTGGTCAGTGGTCAGTCTAATAATTTCTACTCAGCAAGCCAGATAAAAATAGTCAACGACATTAAGCAGTTAACTTTCCGCAATGGAATTCCAAGTTTCACCATAGCCTCCTGGATAATAAACAAACGATGGTAAATTGATGTAGTGAAGAGTCTTGGACAACTGTCCAAAAGGAAGTCATCACACAAAATACACTTGGTCACATCCCGTTTCAATTTACATGCAACAAAAAGGCTTGCAAAAACTCCTATTAGATTGGGAGGACATGTGGGTACCAAGGGGAAGGGGAAGGGAAATTACAAGTGTATTTAAATATTTACCAAAAAAGAAAGAAAACATTTGTTTCAATTAGTTTATAATCTGTGTAAAAATTTAAAATATTAACCAAAAAAGAAAGAAAACTTTTGTTTCAATTAATTTAAAATCTGTGTAAAAATGAAGAATATTGCAACTTAATTAAAATGGAYGAAGTAGAAGCAAATAAAAAGATATGGAAAACAGTAAAAAGAGGATCAATCCTTCCTTCAACATAGGCCATGAGAGAAGTCCTAGCAGAATCAAAACTTGGCAGTAAATGGTACAAAGGGTGATTCAAAAGCAATGCAGATTATACAAAAACTACAATATAAGATGTAAATGGGTCCTTGGAAAAGAAGAGAGAAAGAAAACTAACCAACATGTTCTCTATAGGGACTTTAGGGAGTTCAATAGTAAGCCTGGGAAAGGCAATCTCTTGAAATTGATGGA
The DNA here is from genome assembly GCA_008642245.1 of Bassia scoparia. Lineage (NCBI taxonomy): Eukaryota > Viridiplantae > Streptophyta > Magnoliopsida > Caryophyllales > Amaranthaceae > Bassia > Bassia scoparia. The sequence continues at coordinate 30,050 of SNQN01000283.1, forward strand.
AAGGTTTCCGGTCCACGTCATCCTCTTCATCAGAATCAATTATTACAAGTCCCCCTGGATCAGTTCTTGGAACAATACATTTAGCTTCATTCTCCAAATCAACAACATCCTTGCTAGCCAAATCTGAAGCTTCTCCTTTTACATTGTAGTCAAGATCAGGAAACATTGCAAACAATGTGTGAAACACCTGCATCTTCCGCTCAACCAATGCTTTAACTTCTTGGGTCACACTTCCATATTTACCCGAGTTGATGCTTTCTATTATATCTTGAATTGTAAATGGATCAGAATAATCAAAGACTCTGGCATTATCTTCTCCTTCATTGGAAGCTTTCATCCTTTTGCTACTCATAGCATAGTTATCTATTTCATCCAAGAAAGGCTCCAAATGTTATAAAAGAGCTAGCAATACATATTACGATATTAGAATATACAGTAGACGAAATATCAAAGACAAGCATATATCTATCAGCTCTATGTCAATTTAATGATTATTGATGGTGTACAAAATTTGGAATAGCAGGAATACATAGCAAAGAGAAAGAGGATAAGAAGCACAATAAAATATGCGATGACTAACAAGAAAGGAAACATGAAATGGCAATGAATATTAGACACATGAAACTCATGAAACATAAATCTATCAGCTTTGTGTCAATTTAGTGATTATCGATGTGTGTACATATTTTGAAAAGAGACTAGATACAAAGCAAAGAGAGGATAAGCGCAATGAAATATGTGACAGCTAACAAGAAAGAAAATACAAAATGGCAATGAATTGAAGTACTCTTATGCCTGGCCCCAAAATCACTAKAAAAAGAAACATGAAAGGGAAATAGGATATTGTATCACAAATGTGAACACACGTTGCTAGGAACAAACACACTAAACCCCAACTCTAGAAAGCAATCAGAACTCAAAGGAAGAAGTGAATTCTTGTGTTGTGTCAATCTCCTAAGTCCTATGATAACTTAACTTCACCCCGCTTGCCACTTCTAACATCACTCTTCTTCCTCCTCACTGTTTAAATAGCATGCCACAAACCCACAACCCAACATTGCAATTTAAAAAATGATTCAAACTCCAAAAGGTCAAGTGCTCCATACAAACAACTCAAATCCCTTGTTTAACAAAGTTACAAGATCCTCTAAGCAATATGCACCATTAAGGAATTTCATGACAATAACAAAGCATGTTTATCTACCAAAATCGATCACCCTCGTATCAATCAAAAGCAAAACATGGGGTATCTCCGCCTCTAAGTCAAACATGCAACAGGGGAAGCCCTACATCGAGCGTACATTGTACACCTACTAAAACATCACTTTGACTAATATGCAAAACATCGGACAGATTATTATATTATACACCCATGATACCTTTGAAAAAGCTATGCACCCAAAAAATAACACCCTAATCAAACATGCATTGTGTATTTGTGAATAACACTCTACTTCTATCAAACAACGCTGTGAAACACACTTCCAATTTCAACTAATCAAATAACTTCTTCATCAAACACACAACCCCAGATTAAAAAAAATAAATAAAAAAAGTCAAAAATCAAAACTTAAACAAATGCAGAAATCGCCCACTTCCTCGCTCAAAGTACATGTTGCAGAGACCCCAAATAATTGGAAAAAAAATTTAGAAAGGGAAATAAAAGGCAAAGAAGGGTGATGAATTGACCTGTACAAACTTCCGTAGCTCCTCGCTTCATAGTGATTGTCTAAAATTCGCAAACAACAAGAAAAAAAAAAACACGAATTATAACAACAAACAGTATAAACTCCGATCAAAACCCAAAAAAACAGCATTTTGCATTGTTAGTGAAAATTCTCAGATGATCAGCCAAAAAAATGAAATTGATGACGGTAAAACCCTAGAATTGAAAATCGAAAGACATTGATAAGAGGGCTTACATGGAGCGAAACGGCGCCTGAGAGTGGTGATCGAAACGCGGCGTTTTGAAGGGTCGGAGGTGGTGGAAGAAGGCGAAGAGTGATAGAAGAGTAATGGGGTGCTTTTTGTGTGTTGTGAAGTGAATGTAAAAAAGGAGAAGAAAGAAGGAGAAAAGTGTGAGCAGTGAAATGTTACGACTTACGAGGTTGACGTTTGAGTGTTAGAACGAGAGTTGAGACTTGAGAGCAACAAATGTGTGTATTTTGGTGGCTAGGCTTTGTTTTGACTTTTGACACTTGGCATGGGACTTGTATACTTGCTCCGTATAAAAAAAAAATAGGGATTTTCTACGAGATATTCTTGGAAAATCGCGTTTTCTATAATATATTCTTATTTTTTTTTTGTCGTCTCTATTGTACCCCTGAATTATATAATCCTTATACATTGTAACCTTCATGGTTAAACTTAACCACACATGGTTAAGTTTAATTAAAAAAAACAAAAAAAAATAATAAAACAACTCCCCCTCCCGTAACCACCATCCACCATCATCATCTACTAGCATTCGAACCCATCGACGTCGCTGCCCCCTCACCACCGCCGCCCCCTCATCGACACTACTGTCACATTACCACCGCCGCCCAGCAACCAATCCAACCCAACAACCAATCGAACCCATTCGAACCCAACCATCATCGATTTCAAATCTTCAAATTACCCTCAAATTTTTACTCGAATTTACCCCCAAATTGCAACACGAATTCGCCCAAATTCGAACCCTTGATGTTTAAATTATTGTTGTTGTGTTGTTCGTATTTTGTGGGGTTTGAAATTGGGTTTGCAACGTTAATGGTGATCGGGTTTCACGAATTGGAGAGGTGGTTGTTGGGTGTGTGTGCGTGGTGGTTTTGTGGGTGTTTGTGGGTGGTGGTTTTATTAGTGTTCGTGGCTAAGGGTGGTTGAAATGACCCGTCTTATTCTAGGTGCATTGGCGGAAACAATACACTAAGTAGGGTCTCAAAAGATGCGGAAAAATTAAAAACTTCAAAAACAAACTTAAATAAAGTTATTACATTCAAATCCAATGAGCAACATCTCCCAATAACTTAAAGCAATTCAAAACGTCTACACAAAGTTACGAATTATTAAAGGGGTAATCCTAAAGTCTCTCAGTAGCCTCTTTRCCCAGCAGCTCCAAACAAATCACTCCTCACCTGCATCATCTAAAACCACAAAAATTTGRCACTTAGTGGCCAGTAACTAGACCATCCTTAACACACATGTTCAAACTTAAACAAGGAATAAATGCAAGGRTTAAATAAAAAGAACTCGATTCGAAGACCACAAACCTTCAATAATATTATAGTCAAATAGAAAACAAACCAAGTGAATTAAAACCAAAATGAGTAAACCAATTAAATCCAAAACAGGATGAGCTAGTAAGATCAACAAGTTAACATAAATTTTCAAGTTGTAACTGGAACAGACTTGGTTTTGTTTCTGTTTTAGGCAGCCCGAAATGAGATGATTTCAGGGTTAAAAAAACTGACTTTTAACATTCTTCTAAGTTTAAAATAGGTGGAGTTATTTGGTAATTTTAAATTCAATTTCGGTTTGTTATTCAATTTATTAAATTATTAGCAAATGGTAAAATAATTTAGTTGTTTAATTATAAACAGTCCTAATAATTTATAACAATAACTATTTTATATTAACTTTTATTAATTTATTGATGATTTTTGCTTAATATTTGTGTAAATTAATATTCAATTAATGGTTTAAACCTAGTCCTTCTGACAATGTTTTTTTAGTTGGTGTACGTGGTTTTAAACTAATGTTTTGTACTAACTTACTGTTTTGTCTCATACTTATTATTTGATTATGAAATAATTTATTTTGTATTTCTAGTATATTTTGATTTAAATTACTTTCTCAATTGTTTGCCTAATCTTGAATAGTGAACTTTGATCTTTAAAACTTGATTTTGACCTTGGCTTATAAATTGGTTTGACTTAAGTTGACTTAATCTACTTCGTGGAGTTATGGAACTTGTTTGTGAAATGGTCATTGTGGCCTTTGGTTCTTAAGGGTAAGTCCATAGTGCTGTGCCTTGGAACATTGGATTGAATTTGGTTTTGTTTTGTTGATATTGGAAATCGTGGTAATCCATAGTGGTTCCTTCGATTTGGACAACACATCTATAGTAGTCTGATTGGTTAGTTGTCGTCTCGTTCCGAGCTGCGTGTTCGGATAGGACATCACATCTATAGTTGTACTCGTGGTGCGTTCTGACTATATCTAGCCTTAGTGAGCCGCGATTTGTTCAATGCGTCT
>SNQN01000283.1:37299-79669 GCA_008642245.1 Bassia scoparia
GGTTCCCTAAAAAATTACTGGATACCCGGTCCCGCTCACCCCTATCGCATACAACACTTATATTATTGTATGTGTATCAACTTCCGAAAAATGACTTTTATCTAAAGCTATATATATTTGCAATCTAGATGGAAATAAAAATCAATAATAGAGTCAAGCTTTGGGGATGAAATTTGGATTGGTTAGTGTTTTCTTATATTACTTAGAAAATGTTCCCTCGTTTCCAAGAATTCTAATTTTCTCTCATAAAATATTAAATTTTATATTTTTTACAAGATATACAACCTATCTGGTTTCATTCTGTTACAATTTTGAGAATCAAACAACACCTAAAAATGGAAATGATAGTTTTCAAAATAAAAAATGGTACTATGACTTTAATAACAATATCATACAAATTATTTTGGAAGAAGTAAAATTGATACTCCTTATATAATTATTTGATTAGCTATTAAWTTTTAAATAGAATGACTAAAATTTCATCACCAATATAGTACATCAATCYATGTCTGGTCTATCGGAAATCTCTTGGCCAAATTATTWGGGCGTAAATATGATAATAGTCTCAATCAACTGGATTATGACTTTGTGATTTAGAAATTGAAAATTCACGATCAATCAATTAGTCATATGACAGTGTTCTGCAAGATATTGAGTACTGAACCGATCTAGGAAGACATATTGAGGTACATTTGGGAGAGCATGTTATGAAAGGGGATCGAAAAGCCTTGTTTCGCCTCGAATCTCAACCGAGCTAACTATCCAAGGTGTGCCACAACTAGGCTTAGGAGGGTAAATTAGTTTTCTGAAAGAGGTCACTGCCAAAGTCTCATTTCCCTTTTTCGTGAGTTGAACATGTTTTTAAATCCGATGTAATGAACTTACAAACCAAGGGACAAACCGAGCCCAAGGCTTCATCAGGGCACTCCGACTTTTTTTAGCAACCTGACACCTCGACAAATCTCCTAAAGTGCATCTCTACGACTCTCCTACAGTGCATCTATGACTCCAGCTTCGTCCATGTTTAGATCCCTTCACCTCATACACATAATTCTCTAACTTCTTCTTCTTCTTCTTCTTCTTCTTCTTCTTCTTCTTCTTCTTCTTCTTCTTCTTCTTCTTCTTCTTCTTCTTCTTCTTCTTCTTCTTCACTTTCACTACTTTATGGTGTTCCTTGTCCTCAGCCTTGTATTTTTGAGCTTCCATTACCATCTTATCGATCTCCTCCTCCTCCAACTTGTTTGATTTATGTTTGCTTTATTTAAATCTATATAATTGAGTACGTACCTTGACATCGTTCTCCACCTTGGCACCTTAGTGTCTTGTGCGCGAGATCTCTCTAATTATAAATTGGAGTTTCATACGTGCTGGTTTCTTTCACATGGATGATAGTATTCCATAGAATAATGACAGTCATACGACGACCATGACCAGCCTCTAAGCCTAGGGACAAGGGANCAAAATCAAGTTTTAAAGATCAAAGTTCACTATTCAAGATTTAGGCAAACAATTGAGAAAGTAATTTAAATCAAAATATACATAGAAAACAAAATAAATTATTTCATAATCCAAATAATTAAGTATGAGACCAAAACAGTAAGTTAGTACAAAAACATTAGTTTAAAACCCACGTGACACCAACTAAAAAAAAACATTGTCAAAGGAACCTAGTTTAAACCATTATTAAATATTAATTCACCAAAATTAAGCCAAAAKTCATCAATAAAATTAATAAATAAGTAAATATAAAATAGTTATTGTTATAAATTATTTAGGARTGTTTTTATAATTACACRAAATTATTTTACCAATTTGCTAATAATTTAATAAATTGAATAACCAAACCGAAATTAATTCTAAAATTACCAAATAACTCCAACCTAATTATTAAACTTAGAAGAATGTTAAAAGTCAGTTTTTAACCCTAAATCATCTCATTTCGTGGCTGCCTAAAACAGAAACAAAAACAGAAAGTTAAAAGGTCTCAATTGATTAAATAGGTTAATACTTAGAAATTCCAAAATAATTGAGACCTTTTAACTTAGAAAATTAAACTTTGACCTATTGGGAGCCTCTRCTACAGGCTATAGAAAATTAAACTTTGACGGCTCCGTGCGTGGCGGCTCGGGTGTGGTCGAAGTCATTATAGGCAATTGCAAAGGTGAGCTCATGAGTGTGTGTGCCTATCCTCTAGGCAGGACATGTTGTTTTGTTGCAGAAGRCATGYCTCTTTACAAGGGAATTCGCCTAGCAATTGAGAAAGAAGTCAATAACTTGATGATCGAAGGAGACAACTTACTTGTGATCAACTCCACACTTGGTCTCTGGCATCTTCCATGGGAAATTAGCCACCTAATCAATGACATTAAGCTCCTTCTTGGGTCTTTCGATAATTAGAAAATTCGTCATGTGTTTCGAGAAGCAAATCGTGAAGCAGATTGGATAGCTATTGTGGGCCATCTTGTGACCTCGCTTTTTTTTATTGATGATTGTATTAATAACTCTTATCTATCCTCTATTCCTATGTTTGACACCTTACGTGTTCCCCTCGCGAAGAGTAGGCTTATTAGTGGGGCTGGTAAAACAGGAGATTCGCCCCATCTTAGTTTGGCAGGTGGTGGGGTGGGGATGGGGATAAAGATCATACCCGCCATGAGTGATGGGACGGGATGGATTTTATGTTATCCCCGCCCCATTCCCGAGTCCCAGCCATCCCGCCTCATGCTTAATATAAAAATTATAAATAATATATAATGCTAACATTAAATATTATTTTATAACCATAAAAATGAATCATTTGTAAGACTTTTAATTATTTTTTTTTTATTTGGGTTATATTTTTTAGTATTTAAAACATTAAACAATACATATGTAATTTTAAGTGAGTTTTAAGTGGGGATTTGGTAGGGATTTGTTGGAGGTGGATATCCAAGTGGGTGGTGGGTGGGATGATTTTATACATTTACTTAGTGGACGGGGRCGGGATAGGGAAAGTTTCCGGACCCGCCATGAGGATGGGGATGGGGGAGAAAAAATGAGGTGGGAATGCCCCGCCTCGCCCCATTGACAAGCCTGGCAAGGAGGGTCACTTAAAGTTCTCTTTCTCTTTACCTTTTTAAAAAAATATGAGACAAAGTATAGTAGAGGTGATCATGGGTCGGGCCAGGCTTGGCATGTGAAATTAAGCCCTTTAATCGGGTCAGGCCGAGCTTCCGATTTCGGACCGAAAAAACTTGTCCATGACCCATTAAATTTTCGGGTCAGGTCTAGCCCGCAGGCCCGGCTTGTTTGATCACCTCTAAGACAAGGGGGTCAAATTATACTTCCTACATAATCAAACGTTTATAACAAATGGTATTATTTGTGAAATACTTGGTATAAAAATTTCATTTGTTGCGAAAAAAATGGTTTGGTGTAACCAAAGTCATTTTGATTCAACTTATAAGAGCACTTTGTTGTTGTGAACTTGTGATGCTTATTGACAAAAACGGATCGGATTATATAAGATCGGAAAAATTTAGATCTAGTGGGCTAAGAAAATACTATGAACAAAAAAACAACTACTAGTACAATAAGGTCCTATTTAATTCAGTTTATTTTCAGTTGAATTCCTTATATAATTTCCTTCTCGCATAAATAGTTCAATCAATTCAATTCATTATTTCCAGCTAAAGTAAATGGATCTAAGTTCAGATCAGAAAAATTCATATGAACTGAATATAACCCAAGTTAGACGCTCCTTAATAAGTTGTTTCTTTTAAAATTCCACTGATTTTACGAAAAGTATTATCTTGAGTAAGGTTATCAAATTGAGTTGACTTGAGTGATTAAAGGCCGAGTTATTTAATTAACTGGGATCTTTGAGAGTCAACCTTGGGATGTAAAAACACAATGAGAGGAACGCGACAAACTCCTTGGAAGTTATTCCATCGATTAAAGATAAGCACTCCTCGAAATATAACCAAAAAATTAAGTTGAGTTAGTACTAGTAGTTGAAAAATGAGGGGTATGGCTAACACAACAACTTGAGTGTGACCTTTTTATTGATTAAAAAAGGGAGCAACTCTATTTACTATTGATATCAAATGAAAAACTTTTCTTTTTTCCGTAATGTAAGTGATGTTGTCAAATCCTATTGGATTGTATGAAATGATCTCGATACTAAGGGTGAGCAGAAATCTGGGTACCGATACCAGACCGGTCCGGATCCGCCATTTCGGAATCGAAATCGATATAACTGGGTCCGGTTATGGGTTCAAAAATGAGACTCAGTCATAATGGTTCCGAGGTAATAATTTAGGACCTATACCCAGTGTGAACCGGTACCAGTTCTTGTGATACGGTTGGTTCCGGTCTGTACCGCGTAACCCAATGTTTGGACTGTTATATAAGGTAATTCTACTCTTTTTCATTTACATAATCCATTCTTTTCTGTTAAACTATTCATACACTAAGGATGCAAGAGAATGATTCATGGCCTTAAAAATTATCTTTTACAAGCTCAAGATTAATTCCTTCTTTTTAGTTATCACGATAGATTGCATGCAAGTTATGTTTCAAGTTGAAGGATATTAAAGTAATTTTTTACAACCTCAAATTAATTTGCAAAAAAATTATATGAACTGGTACCCAGTCTCGAACCGGTCCGGGACCAGTTCCTAAACTTAGGAACGGTTCAACTGGTTCGGTTTCTAGATTTTGACACCGTCGGGTCCCTAAAAAATTACTGGATACCGGTCCCGCTCACCCTATCGCATACAACACTTATATTATTGTATGTGTATCAATTCCGAAAATGACTTTATCTAAAGCTATATTATTTGCAATCAGATGGAAATAAAAATCAATAAGAGTCAAGCTTTGGGGATGAAATTTGGATTGGTTAGTGTTTCTTATATTACTTAGAAAGTGTTCCCTCGTTTCCAAGAATTCTTAATTTTCTCTCATAAAATATTAAATTTTATATTTTTTACAAGACTATACAACTATCTGGTTTCATTCCGTTACATTTGAGAATCAAACAACACCTAAAAATGGAATTATAGTTTTCAAAAAAAAAATGGTACTATGACTTTAATAACAATACATACAATTATTTTGGAAGAAGTAAAATTGTACTCTTATATAATTATTTGATTAGCTATTAATTTTAAATAGAATGACTAAAATTTCATCACCATATAGTACATCAATCGTGTTGGTCTATCGAAATCTCTTGGCCAAATTATTGGGCGTAAATATGATAAATAGTCTCAATCAACTGATTATGACTTTGTGATTTAGAAATTGAAAATTCACGATCAATCAATTAGTCATTGAAGTGTTCTGAAGATATTGAGTACTGAACCGATCTAGGAAGACATATGAGGTACATTTGGAGAGCTGTTAAAGGGGATCGAAAAGCCTTGTTTCGCCTCGAATCTCAAACCGAGCTAACTATCCAAGGTTGCACAACTAGGCTAGGAGGGTAAATTAGTTTCTGAAAGAGTTCACTGCCAAAGTCTCATTCCTTCTTCGTGAGTTGAACATGTTTTTAAATCCGATGTAATGAACTTACAAACCAAGGGACAAAAGCCCAAGGCTTCATCAGGGCACTCCGACTTTTTTAGCAACCTGACACTCGACAAATCTCCTAAAGTGCATTCTACGACTCTCTACAGTGCATCTATGATCCCAGCTTCGTCCATGTTTAGATCCTTCACCTCATACACATAATTCTCTAACTCTTCTTCACTTTCACTACTTTCTGGTGTTCCTTGTCCTCACCTTGTATTTTTGAGCTTCCATTACCATCTTATCGATCTCCTCCTCCTCCAACTTGTTTGATTTATGTTTGCTTTATTTAAATCTATATATTGAAGTACGTACCTTGACATCGTTCTCCACCTTGCACCTTAGTGTCTTGGCGCGAGATCTCTCTAATTATAAATTGAGTTTCATACGTCTGGTTTCTTTCACATGGAGATAGTATTCCATGAATAATTACAGTCATACGACGCATGACCAACCCTAAGCCTAGGGATAAGGGAATGATGCTACAAGACTAATCATCATCAATATACTTCCCATACACTTAAGATACTCCATGAACTTAACAACACCATATGCGATAGCCTTATCAAAAGTTGATGCTTCTGCTGCACCTTTTCAGTAAAGAAAGCCTGCAACATCTGTTGATCTTTAGAATTCGAGTTGAGCCACCCACAAGAACTACTTCATCCACGCCACGAATACAAACCACGCCAGGATAACCCAACCCACCATCACCCCACGCCAGACCAAGTTCCACACCACCGTTATATATATAATAGTGTTTACCGCCTATACATACTTTACAAATAAAAAAACCAAAATGCTATCAGTTATACAGGAGATTGATTTCTCATTTGGATGAATTGAAGTGTATTGTCGTTATACAGTGCTTTTAATTCTAATTCTAACAAAAATGCTGTCAGTTATACAAGCCTTTAATTCTAATTCATAACATGATGTCTATAGTACATGATGATAACATGTCAGTCATAAGCTCAACACCAGCATTCCTGCAAGGTTTTTCTCAACACCTTGCATGTTTCCAGCAGAATGGTTCCACTCTAGTCAGTGAGCAATCTCTCAATAGCGTCGCCCAATTTTTAATGGCTATCGTTATTAAATTAGGCCACAATCTCCAAATTTATTGTAATTTTTGAGAACTAAATTATCAGTTTTGAGAACTAAATTACTCCGTATTGGATTCAAAAAGAAGCTATTCAAAAATTATTTCAAATTAAAAATAAAGAAGAAATAGTACTTCTCTTTTTTACAACAAATACAAAAATAGTACGATTTGAAAAATGCTGGCAAAAACTGTTGCGAAAATGACTAAATTGCCCAAAAATCACGAACATATTACACTTTAGTGCCAATTGTTATCCCACCCCACTTACGCAGAGTCGCAGATCACTCCCTAGTCCCCTCCCCCAACTCAATTAATTGAATTGACCATTGTTCATCCATTGAATTGATACTCTATTTGATAAAGCTGCAAGCCTGCAATGTATCCTCCTTATCGAGGCAGGTCCTCGATATTCTCCTCTCTATTCGAGTCAAACGGAAATAATTTTTCCTAAAAAAAAAAATCACTAAATACTTTTGAAATTCGATAACTTCAAATGAAATCCAGTATAGAGATTAATTCCCATACAACCAAAATCAAAATTCACAAGCCTCATTTAGTAAACTTTTAGCTTGACCTTGACTTCACTCCATTCTCTCTCATCTCATCAAAATTTCGAACAGCCCTTATTTTCGAGCCCGCCAATCCACATATTATAAACAACTTTTAGAAGAGAGAGAGAGAGAGAGAGAAGAAAGCAAAAGGTGATTTGATTAGTGAGTGCAAGTGTGTCTGTTCTTTTTTTGGGGCAAAAATCAACCTCTTTAGATTCCCCCCAATTTTTCACTTTCTCTCCCCTAAAACACCACAATTTCTGCTCAATCAAGCTTCAATCCTCCTCTAATGCTTCCCAGCACCAATTAGACGCCATTAAGGTCACTCTTTCTTGCATTGCATGCCCTAATTTTGCGATTTTGTTGAATTGAATTGAATTGAATTGAATTTCAAGGTTTTGCCTTTTCGATTGAATTACTTGCTTCGATTTTGCTTAACTTTGTTTTTTTATGGTTTTTTGATTTATAGGCGACAAGTTCTTATGGTTGGTGCTGGTGGTATTGGCTGTGAACTACTCAAAACCTCGCTCTTTCTGGCTTTCAAGACATTCATATTAGTACAATTTCTAAACTTTTTTCTCTCTCTCCTTTTTTTGGTTATTTTTTTTTTTAAATTTTGCTGCAAGCTTAGATTAAGGTTGTTAGTTTTAGATTTGGCGTATCAGGAGGTGAAATGCTGTAGTTGTGCGAGTTAGTTTAGTCAGTGTGAAAAATCATGCATAATTTATCTGCTATGTGTAATTGGGGTAATTTAGCTTGAAAGTTCTGTTAAGTGTATTATGAGAAATCATTGATCTAGTTAATTTCTTTTTTGGATATGCAAGTCAAAACGTAGAGTTGTCCAATTTGGCTGTTGACTCCTGACTTTTTGGTGGGCAATTTGAACTTTTATTAAACTCTTCTCGGTCTAGGATGGTTATGCGTTTCATCAAATTTTATAGATTATTATTTCAAGTTTAAGTTAATCTAGACGATGTGTGCGGTAGCCTGAAAATTTTGTCAAATATGTAATCGATATTTGGTGATGCCAACTCTACTGATATATATATAGATCTCCTTCTGTCATTTGAGTCGTGGAGTTTCATTTGAGAGTTTGACTTAAAATAGGCACGTGATGATACATGAAATGTAAATGTGTTAGCGACTTCTTAGCACTACATGGTCAGATGGTCTACATCACATTTTTGTGAGGTCTTGTTCAGAAATTCAGTTGTAACCGTGTAGTGCAGGCTGCAGCAGTAATATTCTTCAATTAGAATCATGGACGTGGCAACAGCAGTGCCTTTTGTGTGATTTTTGAGTTACTACTTTGTATTCTTTGAACTTAGTGTAGCATAATGCATCTTGAATGTTGTCTTCTTTTGCTCTTCCTCTGCTTAGGATCTGTAAATTCTTTTGTGTTTGTGGAAATGTCAAATTGTCATTTTGAGTTGTGAAATTGCTTCTTAGGTTCCTCCTACTTTGGGATCTAATGTTAAATTGAAAAGGAATGAGAAAATTAGTTTGAACAAATGCTAACGATTATTTGATGTCTACAAGGTCATGTGAAGGAAAAGATTCATAGAGGTGGATGATTTTGATGGTAAAGTTTGAGTGCGAAATTTAAGATATTTATGTACGTATACTACTGGCTGATTAGCTGTACCAAGCAATTGAGCTCATTTGATGATGTTCTAAACATATGAAATCTTAAGATTGTGCCTCTSCAATGTCAAGTTATGTCAAATGTTATTTTTGCGACCAGATCGTGTCCATATGTCTGCACTGTGGTTATGACATACTATGTCAGACCATGCATATCTTGCCATTATATTTGCTATTATTAATTGCATTGTTATTATTAATAATACTATTTATTATAGTATGGAGTGGCTATTATTATTTTTATAATAATTATGATTATTCTTCACATTTCAAAAAGATTTTTTTACTTTATATAGAGATTTAGCCTTTGTTAACTGTTTGATAGCTGCACATCTTGTTACCTCACTATATACTGCTGCTGTGGTTATGTTGTTTTTTATTGTTCTTCCTGACGAGAAATCGAGGGTAAAAACTAGTGAGGAAGTTCTGATGATTACTTTTCCAGTATGCATCCAGTGATGCAAAAAGTTATTCTATGGCCATAGATTTCATTATATGCTCATATTTATTTGCAGATTGATATGGACACAATAGAAGTTAGCAATTTGAACAGGCAGTTCTTGTTTCGACAGTCTCATGTTGGACAATCAAAGGCAAAAGTATGTACTTTAGCTCTGGCTTTGTGGTTTTCTGTTGCTTGTCTGGTAACTGATTTTTTTTGAGAAAAATATCTGCCAGGTTGCTCGAGACGCTGTATTGAAGTTCAGACCTCATATAAGTATTACTGCTCACCATGCTAATGTTAAGAGCTCTGATTTTAATGTGGACTTCTTTAAAGGATTCAATGTTGTTTTGAATGGTCTTGATAATCTGGATGCTAGGCGCCATGTTAACCGCATATGCTTAGCAGCRGGTATCCCATTGGTAGAGAGTGGGACAACTGGGTTCTTGGGGCAGGTGAATTTCCATTAAACTCTTGCTCTTTTTTAACYTTTTGACATAAAAAGAATAGCTAGGCAAGGAGTTATTCTTTGTTCTCCTATTTTCCCCTCTTTGCCTCAAGCAATTGCTTTCCTGACTGCCTTTTTTTTTTTCTAAAATAAAAAATAAAATTCGCATATCTCTGACTGCATCCTGCTTTGTTTGAGCATTAAACTTGGTTATTAGCAGCCTTGTTTCCTTGATAAATGAGTAGAAGCAGCCATTGGCTGGGTCAAGGTTTTGATGAATGATGATAATGGACAAAATAGGCTGCATCTGTTGAGTCAGATTGGTTCTCTTCTGAAGTTGATCCTTTTCCTTAAGGGCTTAAGGCGTAGTCTATATGCTGGTGATGTAGCTCACGTACATTCATCATTTGACATTCTTTTTTTGGGTCARGGTGGATTCAGGTAGCTGTTCATGTGAAGGACAGAACTGAGTGCTACGAATGCTATCCCAAGCCAGCTCCGAAAACATATCCAGTTTGTACCATAACTAGTACACCATCAAAGGTAGTTATATACATACTTTTTTTTTATCAACCTTGTTGTATTGTTGCCTTTGTAGTGCCTGTATCTCACTGGAGCTAGGGTGGTTGATATAATTACATATTTTGGTTTGCAGTTTGTTCACTGTATTGTGTGGGCCAAGGATTTGCTCTTCACCAAGTTGTTTGGGGATAAGAATCAGGAAAATGATCTAAATGTGCGTTCAAGTGATGGTGCTAGCTCATCAGAACATACAGATGATGTATTTGAGCATAGGAATGGTGAAGATATCGAGTGCTATTCCAAGAGAATATATGACCATGTTTTTGGCTACAACATTGAGATTGCCTTGTCTAATGAAGAGACATGGAAAAATCGTACCAAGCCAAAGCCAATATATTCTAGTGATGTGCTATGTGATAATCACCAAAATGGGAATCGAGATAAAGATTCTTTGAGTGGTGATTTAGCTTTAACTTCAGTCTCTGCCTCTGCGATGGCAACACTTGGGCTGAAGAACCCACAGGACGTGTGGAACTTAGCAGAGAATTCAAAAGTTTTTCTTGAGGCATTAAAATTATTTTTCTTCGCAAGAGCAAAGGTTTTCTCCCTCCCCATCAGCTATTTTGGTTAGCCACYAAGTTTTTGATTGGTTTTRGGGGTATTTATATTGTTATGGATTTCAACAGGAAATTGGGAGCCTGACTTTTGATAAAGATGATCAGTTAGCTGTCGAGCTTGTCACTGCTGCTGCTAATATTCGTGCTGCCTCTTTTGGTATTCCTATGCATAGTCTCTTTGAAGCAAAAGGTATTGCTGGTAATATTGTTCATGCTGTGGCAACAACAAATGCTATAGTTGCTGGGTTGATTGTGATTGAGGCCATCAAGCTGCTTAATAAGGARCTCAAGAACTTGAGGTCAGTCTTAGGTCCCATTTAACACTATATTTCTTAGGTCCTTTATGCTTTTGGATTGCTGATTGATACTTGAATTGAGAGGTAAACAAGACATATACTTGGTATTTGGCAAATTCAGTGAATCATTCGTTAGTTAAAAGAATGATAAAACTTTGAAATTTTAAATTTATACCTAGAATGTAACAAGACATGGATTCCATTCCATCCTGTTTTTGGGTTAGCCAGAGTGCAGCTCAACAATGCATACTTCTTGGGTTCTTAATTAAATTTTAGACTTTTTTTTTATGTCCTAAAGAACTTCTTACTTCTATATCAATTAAGTGTATTCCATCAATAAACTCATTACTCCTCTCCTGGTTTTTATTTTCAAAGGTAGCAATTTCTAATTTATCTTACGGAAGTATACAAGTGCTTGGGAAGACATGACTGAACCTAAGGTCCCTAATTTATAGATGTCCACTTAACTCAATTGTCCCTTAATCAGCCCCATCTGTTTAATATTCGTGTTCATTTTTTTTAATATCCTGTTGCAATCCACTTATTTATATATTTTTAAAATTATTATACAGGATGACTTACTGTAATGAGCATCCCAAAAGAAAGATGCTTCTTATGCCAGTTGAGCCATTTGAGCCTAACAAAGCATGCTTTGTTTGTTCTGAGGTAGTGGTTTGTATCCTTGTCAACTTCACTTAATCTGCAGTTTGAGTATATGTAATGAATTTTCTTCTCTGTCAATGATGCATCTGTAGACCCCACTGACACTTGAGGTTAATGCTTTYCGCACAAAGCTTCGGGACTTCATTGAGAAAATAGTCCGGGCTAAGCTGGGCATGAATTTGCCTATAGTGACACATGGTAATAATTTGCTATATGAGGTTGGTGATGATCTTGATGATGATATGATACGGATTTATGAGGCAAACCTTGAGAAGGTAGTTGCTCCCTGTTTTAGTTTTTTGACCTTGAGCAACTAGCATGTTGTGTCCTAGGAAGCTCTCTTYCTTTTGGTTATATTTCAGGTGCTTTCGGAGCTTCCATCTCCAGTTACTGGTGGTACAGTCATTGAAGTTGAGGATCTCCGGCAGGAATTATCCTGTAAAATTAACATTAAGCAAAGGTTGTTCTTTTGGTTTCTTTTATATCTGAATCTAAAAAGTCTTCATTCTCGATTCTTGTTTGTGTTAGTGTGTATTATGTCTGCACTTGTATTCTCCAGCATTTGCATATTAACTGGTGGTCAAAAATTGCACCATGTTCTTCTGTTTGTCTCAGTTCAGTTAACTCATTTGTTTTCCAAGCTTAATGTATTACAAACCTTTCTAGTGGACGGGAGTATGGCATTGTGAGGTTAGATTACTGGGCTTGATTGCCTGAGGACATAATAAGATTGGAAGGTATCAGCTGTACCTTTTTTAAGCCTAAGAACATTAAAGCTGTGCACTGAGAGAAATGCTGAAAACTTTTATGTTTTGGAAAAGAGATCATTGAAAATTTGTTTCATGGCCCCATGGTTTCCCCTTCGATCTCCTCCTTGAGCTTGCTGAGTTTGGGTAATTATGTATCTGATGGAATGATTTTYTAGTTTTAACCCAAGGAATCATTATAGATGTCTATTAAGTTCCTTCATAATGATTAATTTTTTACTAGTATTTAGTTATCTTATATGGTTGTCTCACTGGTATTTCCTTTTTTCTTTCGAGGTCAAATTTTTAGCATGAATTTTCTGAAGTAAATTGTTTGTGAACGCCGGTTGTTTTTTGTAAATTTCTGCAGAGAGGAGTTTGATGAAGAAAAGGAGCCTGATGGGATGGTTCTTATTGGATGGTCACCAGCTCCAACTGATTCAGAAAAGAATGCTTCTGTTCAGAATGGTGAGAGRACGTCAGGTACAGCTCAAGCAATGCCTTTAGAGATCACAGAAACTGAGGAAGCTGAAGGTAATCCAGCAGCTAAGAAAAGAAAATCTTCTGAGGTTTTAAATTCCTCCAGTTCTCATCATTCAATTGGAAGTGATTTAACGAGCAAGAACAAAGAGGTAGTTTTGGAAGATGATGGAGATGACCTTATTGTTCTTGACAACTTGAATTCTGAAARGGCGACCAAGAAGATAAAACTGGTATAAATCCGTTTAGACTTTTGTTCAAAACTATTTTACCCTAATTTAAACCATTAGAGGTTTGTTAGATTTGCCTAACATTTAGCTGAGTTAGGTTGGCCCTCTAGCTATGTTTTTTGGACTCTTAACAGAGTCTTCTTTTGTCTCCTCACCATTGACGGTTCGAAAACTTAGAAAGAATTTTGCATTACCACCCTGTAAATTGTGACTGACGGCCATTGCTACTACCTTAATCTATCAGAATCTTGTATAAGTTGACGCATGATTTTTTGTTAATTGTATGTTGAATTTTGAGCTGTTATGGATTAAAGTATCCTCTTCAAATTTTTTTGGTAAGTGTTTTCCTGTCTCCTTGACTCATAAGCATGGTTAAGCTGGTGAGTGTTTTCTTGTTCGATGTTGATGATTTCTGCAACTGAGATCTCTGGTGTTATGCATACAATATTCTTCTATTGTTTCATTAATCTTTGTTCTTGAGATCCATTAATTTGGCCCTTTGCTTTCAAGGTATGTCTTCAGTATGATGCCTTTTGTGAATTATTGATTAAACAGGAATATGTTTTAGTGCAAAGAAATGTAGTCTGAAGCACCATCCACACTAGGTTTGTAGGGAGTAGCGACGTGCCACTTTGTTTACCAACTCTTCAACTTTGAAGTCGAGAAGGCTTGCCCCAAGCGTCTCTTTTGTCTAACYTCGTTTGATTCTCATTCCATTGCTCAACCTAATTTGTTGGCGAAGTTTTGCCCTTAACCTCTCTTAAACAGCATTGGAACTAGGCTAGGGTGATTTGTTCTTTTMAAATACCGAACTCTTTCCCAGTGCTGAACCTATTTGGATTTCTTCTGAGACCCAACCAGAAATGACTGGACTATGTGACACGGGCGAATAGGGATATGCCGATGTATCGGAGATGAATGATGACCGATGAGCGTAACTCGCGAAACAAATGGAATAGCTCAAACTATGGAGCTTGAAGTAACAAATTGCTGCTCTTCAGGAAAAAAAAAATAAACAACAAATTGCTGCGCTGCAATGTGAGACATTCATTCGATTGAAACTGAAAGGGTATATGTAGTCTCATAATCAAGAGTATTATCCAAAATAAATTACATCCTCATTAGTAATTACATCTGCAAAAACTCGCCTTTTATCCTAAATCCTAGGCTTCGTTCTATAATTTCGTTGTTCTTCATATTTACGGAGTACAATTTTTTACATTAACGTATTTCGTGATCATCTCGAAGATTCTGAAAAAAAAAAATTGATTTACCTCCGAAACTTCCAAGTGAACGATAGGGGCAACTAAACACCTATACATGGCATGGGAGGATGGGGGTTGCTGGATTTTTGCCTGCACTGTAAAGGAGGAACCTGTATTGTTTCTTCGTCGAGGTGGTTTTTCCTTTTCTTTGACTTCTTATGATCTTGTTTCTTCAAATCATCTAATGTACGAGCATCTGACAAGCACGCAAACGATCTTGATTTCTCTGAGTAGTATCGMGATAACCCTCTCCTATCGATCCAAAAACAACAGACTAAATCAGCGATTATATATAAAAACGGTWTGTCAATGGGTTGTGCRGGGGTGGCACATAAAGCACAGTAGTGGTTGTGCCTATCTACATGCCACCATACWATTAGAGTTTTGCAATTCTTMACCAACTGTTGGATTGGGTTGGCTAAGCAAAGAWTTTCGARCCAGACACTATATGCARGTCTCTAGAACTTTCATTAGTTCATCTTTCAACTTGACACGACCCAACATGATTAACCAATCAATCAATTAACCCCAAATTTAAATTATTATCTAATCAAAGCGATAAATTGTTGCACTTACTTTTGTGGAAGATTCAAAAGCAAAGTATCCATGTCAATAGTTTTAACATTTCCAGTTTCGTTCTCCATCATATACAGAAAAAAAAAGGCCGGTACGTTGTCGAGGGATCGGAGAAGCCTCCTGCTGCCCAAGTTATCTAGGATGGGAATTGAACTAGTGTAAATCTAATTTGTATAATGAAATTTGGAAGGATGAAATATATTGTATTAATAAGTCATTATTTATAGTGAGGGATTAAAATTAGCACATTTTTTGAGCCTAAAAAACCTGTGCTTCTACCTTATTTGCAGATTAATTATGTGCACATTAATATATGAAATTATCGACTTATCTCTTAGGATGTTTGGCACCACATAATAACTGATAACCCTTTTGGTTGATTTTAAAGCCTGCCTTTTTATAGAAATCATTCATGTAATCTTGTACAAAGCATGTATATTATGGAAAATAACGAGTCTAACATAAGTACAAATGCTGAAATGCTACAATTTTTATGAACATTAAAACTAATGCTGAATTTTAGCAACACTACAGTTTGCTTGGTGGAGATATGCGAGAGATAACTCGGTTGGTCAGAGATTACCTTCCGATATGATTTCAATCAAGCTTGATGTCAATTCTCATTCCCGTCCTCGTGACTATTTGAAGACTACAAAACACATTTTTTTTAACAAATAAAGAAATTGATCGATTTGCTGGTAGTGAGGTACTGATGCTTGTATGACCCTTATTATAATTAGGAAATTTTGCGAGTTACCCCCACGAAATACCTCATTTTTGCGAGTTACCCCCAAAACCACGAAATTAAATTTTACCTCATTAAAAAGGTAATGTTAAGCAAATTATCCCCATTTCACTTCTATCCGTTAAAACTTAATAGATTTCTTGGTTTTTATATAAGGAATTTTACGAGTTACCCCCACGAAATACCCTATTTTTGCGAGTTACCTCCCAAAACCAAGAAATTTGTTAAGATTTAACGGAGAGAAGTGAAATGGGGGTAATTTGCTTAACGTTGCCTTTTTAATGGGGTAAAATTTAATTTCTTGGTTTTTGGGGGTAACTCGCAAAAATAGGATATTTCGTGGGGGTAACTCGCAAAATTTCCTTATAATTATGATGGGAAACTCATTGAACTTGACTACCCAACCATCTTGGTACACAAACCCGAATCGATTATTGGTGAATCTCCTATAAGAACAGTCTGCTTCATGTATAGTCGTCGAGGTTAGTACAGAGTGAAGTAAGTTAGCCGCGTTCAAATGGTGGTTAATTATAAGATCATGTTAGGAAAATATATCGTATATGATATATGCTATGAATTTACGAAATTGAATCAAACATGATGCTTTAGTCCATGTTTTATTTTATCGAAACTCTACGAAAGGGTTTCGTGTCATTAAAGTTGAGAGATGATTTAGTAAAGACATTGCAATGTTTAATTTAACTTGATTAGTTTAGAGACAATTTTTTTCCTAACACAAAATCTTTTTGTTGCATCTCATGATTCTCATCTTTGACTGTTAGACATACATACAATGGATCAATGAAGACAAGTAAACATAATACTGAGTGAGTTATTACTGGAAGTAACTGTAATTTTACACATTGCCCAAAAGAAGAATAAGAGCAGTTTTACTAAAAATGAACAAGCTATAACAACATCACTAAATATAACCATTGATTTTTTTTGACATATAGAAATCACTGCGAAAAACGAAACCACCACCATCGTCGCCATCGTTATGGACATCATTGTCTCATAAAAGCCCATGTTTCAATAATCCTCCAAGAGTTTTTTTATGGACAACTCATTATCTGCCACTCAGGTTGTTGAATTGGGCAAGTAGAGCTGTTCCGGACCGCTCGTCTATAGCCTGTGTCTGCTCAGGGATGATGGCAGTCGGGCGAGTGCTTTCCGGGGCAGAATCCCCTGCAACATTTACAGTAGGATTATTTGGGGGTGATGTTGTTGCCGCATCTTCATTCTTCCCTTGAGCAGAGGCTTCTTGGAGTTGCAAGGCGTATTCGAGGTTCCATAACACATCACCCATTGTAGGCCTGTCACACCCGTACTCAGCCAAGCACTTCTCAGCTGCCTCGGCAAATTTCTTCATTGATTCCGGGTTTATTGATCCCACTAAGACCGGGTCTAGAATTTTTTCCAACATGCCCTTTCTCTTGCAATTCATCGCCCACTCGGCCAGGTTCACTTGCTCTCGAGGTAAGCCTGGGTCGATGGCAGGACGTGCACATAACACTTCCAACAATACGACCCCAAATGAGTACACGTCCGATTTATCAGTCAATTGTTGTTTCCTGAAGTACTCTGGATCGAGATACCCAAAGCTGCCCTTAACAGCTGTACTAACATGGTCTGCTTGTTGGCCGGGACCATCCTTAGAGAGCCCGAAATCTGCCATCTTTGAGACAAAGTTCTCGTCGAGGAGAATGTTGGTGGTCTTGACATCTCGATGGATGATCCCTTGAGCTGACCCCGTGTGGAGGTAGTGAAGCCCGCGAGCTGCTCCGATGCTGATCTCTAGTCTTTGTTTCCATGACAACGGGGTCATGTTCTTGCCATACAGGTGATCGCGTAGAGGTCCATTGGACATGTACTCGTATACTAGAATCATCTCATTGTTTTCGTCACAATACCCTATTAGAGACACCAAATGTTTGTGGCGAAGCTTGGACAACATTTGTACTTCCGTCATGAACTCATTTAAGCCTTGCTCTGATTGAGGATTTCCTCGCTTAACTGCAACCTGCTCACGATTGATGGATTATTCGAATGATTATACGTGATGCATATATAATTATACATAAACACTCTACTTCCAAGATTTTCGTACAAGTGCTTTTAAGGGCACATATACAAACATTGTATAGAACTCGAATTAATTCTTGCACATTACATTGACATTCAAGAATCAAGACAACTTGGTATATGAAGCTAGCATGCAAACATACATGGAATATTATGTTAGAGTATATATTATATTCCTGGTCCTCAACCATTAGCTTAAGCTTTTGGTTGAGTTGGTCTGGTTAACATATTAGTTATATGATTTCGGATTTGTTAGACTACTAACCTGGTTGCCGTCTAAGAACCCAATGTAGACATTTCCGAATCCTCCAACACCAATGACACCATTAGCATCAAAGTTCTTGGTGGATTCCTTGATCTCTTCAAATGTAAACTTGCGACCAAGCCCACCAGTCGAGAACATACTACTCTTATGCGACCCGTAATTACTCTTACCAAAGACGGTAGAGTCCCCTGCATGAAGAGGAAGCAACCACGACGAGAAGCTGTTCCTCCTGTGCCAATCTTGCGGCCTCTTGTGCCACTTGATTACCATTGCTCCTAACCCGACAAAGGCTCCAAACATCATGGCAAACCCAACTGCCGCGACTGTTTTCTTGTGCTTGCCGTCATAAGCACTCTTTCCATCAGGGCCATACTCCCCATCCAAGCTACTCACCGTGTTGTTCATCTTGAACACCTCGACCCCATTAAGTATAGCATTTTTAGGCCCGGATTCGACCTGAGCTGCCGGTCCAACTTGAACCGATACCTGATCTTGACCGATCAACGAAGAATCCACAACAATGTCTTGGTAATTAGGGGTTGCTAGCTTTCCGGTTAAGGTGGATAAGTCCAACCCGGAAATCGCAGTTTTTCCATTAATGTAGACGTTGAAGTACAAGTCATTTAGTGCCGTGCTAACAATGTCACAAAAATGTAGCCTCACTAAGTACGTGTAAGACTTCTCAACCTTAAAATCCCATGTAATGTTAAAACTCTGCTCCATGGTGTTCGCATCGGCCATTTCGGCCGCTGTGGCATAAACCGTCTGGGGTGCAATGTAGGGGGTGACTACATCAGGGTATTTAATAGCAGAGGTCTGAACATTAACATTCTTAGCCATATTCTCACTTTTGATATAATCCCTATCTTGGACCCATGTTCGGCCTAGGGTGTCATTCTCGGCCGTGATGAGGCTTCCACCCACGTTGACTCGAAACATGGTTTCGAGCGAGCTACGGGTTAGCCCATCATAGGTCCCCACCGGAGACAACGATTGGCCCGTGTCACCGATCAAATTATCCGGCACGGTGGATACCTCAATGGCATTGATGAAAGCAGCAGAGTCTTTCTGCGGTTCAAACCTAATGGAAAATCTTTGGGACTTGACGTGAATGAGATACTCCTTCATAGTGAGGTTGGCTGCACTAAAGCTATGAAGCAACGTGACCTCCTCGGTGTAAACGCTAAAAGTGGCCGTCTCCAGTTTGAAAATATCGTTCTTGATTGGGAAGAAATGCAGGCGAACCCAGTGCCAACCGGAGTCTTGCAGTGTAAACGTGTAGGCTGCGTTCTTTAAGAAAACTCTCGCGGTGGAATATATTTTGGACGGCACATTCGCATTGGGGTCCGAAACGAGGTACTTATCTTCCGCGGCAAGGAGGCCGTGAGCCTCCTGGTCAGACTGGTAAGTCTTTCCGTCAGATGTACTAACTTTGTCGTTGCTCCCACACGTAACGTAGAAGTTGTCCTTGGGTGTGAAAGTCGAAGGCGTCGCAGATGCAGGATTTGTAAGGACAGAGACTACGAAGACAACGAACGCAAAACGAGACATCGAACGACAGGATGATGTCGAAATCAGTGACGATGTCCGGGAGGAGGAATGAATGGGAGGTCGTCTTTTGTTGTTGTCCATCATCATTCCTCCTAACCCAGAAAGGGGCTGAGTGTAAGGACTAGGAAAAAAAGAAGCCAAAACAAGAGCAAAGGAGGAATTGAGGGAATTTGGTCCAAAAACATCAAGGTAAAAGGGAAAAATCACTGTAATTTTTTTTGTTTTTCACTCTTGAAATTCGGAGATGATTTTGGCATTGAGAATGTTGGTTGAATTTGTTTTTGTGTATTTTTGATGGGTGGTGGAGGTAAACGAAGTCAAATTCATCCAAAAAATTTGCCAAGTTTCTTGGGTTGATGATTGCTTTTTTTAGTAAATCATTAWWCTTCAACTTTTCTGAGTTTTAATTAGCAAAAATTGCATGATATTTAAGGGTTATTAATGACTCAATTGTCATCTTTGACAACTCAACGTCTATATTGGACATTGATAATTAGCACCATATATCTTATTCCATTGCAACAATAAATGAATGTCTTAAACATACCATAACTATTAATTAATACAATAAATATTAATACAATAATATCCACCTTTTGAAATATGTTATTTTTTTTAAAATAAACAATAAAAAGTTGTTACCTTTTGCAATAAAATATATCATATAAGTGATATAACTAGTACAACTAGTTTTTATGTGCACGCGATGTGTGCTTAGACGTATAAAAATTGTAATATTTCATTAAAAGTGATTATATAAAATGTATTAAATTCAAATGTTTATAACTAATTAGCAATACAATTTATCTGAATTGTAATAAGTTTGTAAATAAATGTAACATGAAATTCAATATTATACCATATGTTTTTCAATTCAATCTAGACTAATGTTCATTGATTTAGCTTTTGTACTAATTAAGTCACATAATAAATGAAATTTCGATTTTAAATCTCATAATAAGTAAAAGGGTAGTTTAGACACTTCAATTCAAAAATTCATTAAGGTTACAAAGGTCATTTAAGAGGGGGACACCATCTTCCTCTCCCCTTCCCTTATATAATAGAGATACTTATGCAATGTACGGCTTATAAAGTTTAAACATGAAATCTTATTTTAAAAAGATCAAATGCGGTAATTTGTATTATAATTATTTTATAATTAGACACTTAATTAAAATACTCTACATAATTAATTACATATATAGTGAAAATCGTACGATTCATACTTGATCTGAGTTAGACTTGTATATATAATACAACGTCCTTGTCTACAAACCTTATGGTGTGCTTTCGAATGAAAATTTTGAATTTATTGTAACATATTTTTTCAATTCTAATAAAAAGCGCATTAGTTTTTTCCTATTCGTTTCTTCACTATAGGCCATACTGGATAGATATTCATACTCTTTTCCAATTCAATACTGGACAAATTCTTGTATTCAATTAGAAATTTTATGTGTTTTAAAAACAGATTTACAAGTACTACTTTTCTACGTACCCTATAATGTACATTTAATGTGTTTTTCCTACATCATATTGGACAAAACATACACATTAAAATTATGAGAAAAAATAACGATAAATTAATTATTATGAGTAAATAAATTAAATAGAATTTACTGCAAAACTTTTAATTCGATCATCGACTTGTAATTTGGAGTAGAATCCTTTGAAGCATCCACAAGATCGCCGATTGCGGTAGCCTCACCAATGACATCTATATTGAAATAAAATAACATGTTGGTTTGTTTCACAATTAATTTTAATTGTAAACAAAATCTATTATATTTAAATTTATAAAAAATTTTACCAATTAAAATCGTATCATCCATCTAATTCTTAGTATAGAAACATGTAAACGACAATTTTTAATTAAATTGCTACAACGTCATGTATAAAATAAATTTTACTTTTTCATCAACCAAAACCAATTTAGTGGAGTACAATCTATAATTTTTATTTTGTTGTAATTAGGGACTTACGAAACTCTAATAATTTTCACTTTTATTTTTCAGTCCTCATTAAGAGAAGAAAGATCATCAATCATACCGAACTAAGTCCCAACTTAATTGTAGTGGTGGTAGTTGTAATTGTTTTATGTGAAATCATAAAACTTTATTGTCAATGTTTATATAGTG
Source organism: Bassia scoparia (assembly GCA_008642245.1). Taxonomy (NCBI): domain Eukaryota; kingdom Viridiplantae; phylum Streptophyta; class Magnoliopsida; order Caryophyllales; family Amaranthaceae; genus Bassia; species Bassia scoparia. The sequence continues at coordinate 59,222 of SNQN01000283.1, forward strand.
TTCATAGAATATATTAGTGTAGACACTCAAAAGTGTCACCCCAAATTGAATAGCCGATGAAGAAAAGTACGGAGTATGACATTTCAAAATAGATTTGATTTCGGAAGTTGCGACAAAATCTATAAACTACATCCATTTGCACAAGTCAAATAAAAATTGAGTTTGAAATCATACGCCAAGAACGAGAAGTGAAAAGAAATGCAAAAGGGCAAAAACAAATTAGGTTTTATAAGGTAGTTGGAGGGAAGCAAAAGGATTAACCAGGGCTAGTCAATAAAACACACTTAACGGATATTTAACGCTAAACACATCATTAAAGTCACTGTTAGCACACTAAGTAAAGTTTAAAGTTATTACTGGTATTTAAAAAAGTACAGGGTCACCACTGGGAAAACCCAAAAGTAGAGGATTACCAGTGAGAATTTCCTTTTTTATAATTACTACTACTTCCTCCGTTCGTTGGAGTTCCTACCATACACTATTTGGGTGTAAAATATAGAAACTAATTTGAATTTAATATAAGAATTGGGGTTAAAAAGTAGATTTAGATTGGAGAGAGAAACAAATAAAATTACATTTTTTTAATACACATGAGTGTATTGCAAATGGTATGGTAAGTTCCACATGGTGGACCACCACAATTAAAAAAATAATATGAAGTTTCCTAAAGTGGAATAAAGTGAGAGTGGTAAGAACTTTAAAGAACATTCAAATGAGGGAAGTGCGTGGTAGGAACTTCAAAGAACGGAGGGAGTAACAATATTTTAAGGACAATGTTATATGTAATCCTAAAGACAACATAACATTAATGGCTCGTTTGGTTGGAATGAGAATGATTTTTTAATAAAATTTAAATAYGGAATTACTCTAAAAATTACTATAAAGAATAAAAGGTGCGAACAACTTCATGTCTACGGGAAACCATCTTACCACAAACTTATGTTTTTTCTGTACATAGAGACACTTTCTATGAATTTCATTACCATTCGGGAGAGTGGAATTTAGTGGTAATGATTTTTTTTTTAAATGGACTTTAAATGATGATGGGAAATAGAATGAACACGACTTTTCTTTATATATCTGTATACAAATTCAATTCATTTTCATCACCGCAATTGATTGCCAATAACTAAACAGACCGTTATATTTTTAATAATGAAAATAATTTTGAAAAAGAAAGACAAATTTACATAAATATCAATGCAATTAACGTTTGATTTGAGTTTTTATTTCCACTTGTTGTTAAACACCTTAAGGCTATGCTTAACTACATCTATGTAGCATGGAAACACTAGAAGTTTCGAAAACGGAAACGTTTCGAAAAGGGGGAAATGTCAATTGTTAAAACCAAGGAAACGTGAAAACATTAACAAAAAATTTTAAAATTAATTTTTTTAAAAATATAAGGACAAAACAATAAGAAAAAAACTCTAAAAATCTCTTACCAACATATTAATGTATTTAAAATGTCATATTGATACACAATTACCCATATAATTTAAAATGTGCGACGATATTACACTATATTTAAATAAAATATCAATTATTATTAACAAAAAAATATTTTCTTCCACATTGACACATTACAATGAGAATGTGAAATTTGAGGAGAAAAAAAAACTAACAATCAACAATTCAAAAATAAATAAAATCACTTAAAAATAAACATCGTTCGTAAAAGTGACAATAAAATAAAAGATTATAAGTCAAGTATCTACCTTCAAATATATTAGTTAAAGTTTTATAATATGTTTGCTTTCAATAAACAAAGGTGTGTGAATTTGTAAGCTAAAAAGTTTCTGAAACGCTACATTTGTAACGATCGTAGAGTTTCTGATATAGAAAACGCTACTATCGTAGAGTTTCTGATATAAGAAAAGTTTCCGTTTTTTAATTTTAAGTTTCGGAAACGTTTTCGGAGAATTTTTCGAATTCCCGAGTTTTGTAAACGTGAAAACTTAAGTCCTCATGGTTTTCGTGCTTCATAGCTTAACATTTTCATTTTAAGAATAAAAAAATTAGGGATTTTTCCCCATATACCCCTGAGTTTTCGCGTATTAGCTCATATACCCCCGAGTTTTTCAAAACGCTCCATATACCCCTGAGCTTCTCTCCGTTAGCTCATATGCCCTTAATGAGGTAACGGTGTTAAGTTTTGTGATTTTTTGACATATTTGCCCCTGATTACTTCTTGTTTCTTCTTCATCTCATCAATCACCATTAATTACTCTCTCCTTCATTACTACCATCTCCATTCACCATGGAACAYTATCCTCATTAAAAATACCCAAATTCGAAATGAAAAATCACTCCAAATACCAAATTCGAAATGAAAAATCACTCCAAATACCAAAAATCACTACTTTCAAAGCATACAATCTGATAATATAAAAGGGGCTTATTTTGCTTAGAACACAACTTCATGATTTCTGAAAGCTACAGTTTTTATTTCGTGAAAGTAGAATCAAATCATTACAAAATCATCATCATCATCATCTTCTTACATATAATGGGTAGCAGCTATTTTGGGATTCCTATTTTGAAAGCTATTTTGAAGGTTGATTATCACGGCCATTATCACCAGAATTAGACCTTCCTAAGCTCAACAAAGTCACGGCACGGATCTGATCACTCTCAGAATCATCTCGAAACTCCGAATTCGACGCACTAATCGCCAAAGCAAGTTGCATCTAAAACTCCTCCTCAGACGAAAAGTAGTCCCCTTGCCACAAGCGATGATCATTCTTCCCCAAATTAACATCCGACACAGCCGTACCCGCCGCAGAGATAGCAAATCAGACTGCGGCAGTGATTGCGACTGCGACTGCTGCCGCACCTCATTCACCGCCACCGCCGCCGCTGGTGGTGCTGCCGCAGTTGAAGACTGCTGACATTTTCAGGTTTTTATACTCCCCTCGTCGCAAACAATTGAGGCCTTTTAAGAGTTCACTGCGACGACGAGAGCTGCCATTTTTGCTCTGTTCAATCCTCCATCTTTATTGACGTCAAATTGCTGGAAAATTCGCTTGACTTTCTCTGATCTTGACCCTCTCGTCGCCATTGTCGGAAATCAGGGTTTTGAAATTGGGTATGAATTTTGAATTTTTTAGGGTTTCGAAAAACCCCCAAATGTGGTGATTGAATGCTAAGAAATCATGAATATAAGGAGAAAATTGGAAAATAGGCTAAAATACAAAAATTGGGTTTTAATGATACTTCGTATAAGAATTAAAATAATGAGGTAATAATCTGAGATGATATTTGAGCTACTAGATCTGAAATGAAAGGTGTGGATTTTTGAGAATGAGAGAGAAATTAAAGCTACCTTCTTATGTCTGAGACTGTTTTTTCTGGTGCCAAAAAATGGAAGAAAGAATAAAGAAAAGAAGGAAGAGTAATTAATGGTGATTGATGAAATGAAGAAGAAAGAAGAAGTAATCAGGGGCAAATATGTCAAAAAATCATAAAATTTAACACCGTTACCTCATTAAGGGRATTTGAGCTAACGGAGACAAGTTCAGGGGTATATGGAGCGTTTTGAAAAACTGAGGGGTATATGAGCTAATACGCGAAAGCTCAGGGGTATATGGGGAAAAATCCCAAAAAATTATTTTCATTTTTTTAAAGAAGAAAGAAAAATAAAGATCAGAGCTCCCTCGTTTCTAAAACAAACTCCGTTATTTAAAGAAAGCCCAGCTTCACTCTCTCTTGCTTTCTCTGCAAGTCTAAAACGAAACACCTCGTCCCTCTTTTTCTCTCTCTAAAACTCCGTTTCTGATGGCGACGGAAGAAGACGTAAGGCGCAGAGCCGCCATTGCAGAGTACAACAAGAAGCTCCTTCAACATCGCGAGCTTGAATCTCGCAGTAGAAAAGGTTTTACTCAATTTGCCCTAATTTCATCCGTTTTTCATCTGATTCTCGAATTTTAGGGTTTTGGATCTGTTTCGAGTGAATCTTATGTATTTGTGTTTGTTGAGGTTTTCAATAACGCCGAATTTGCTTTGATTTTTGTTGATTGATGTGGAGAACTTCAATTTGAGTGATTTTCATGCTTTCGATTGTTTTCGTGGTGAGTTCATTTGCCGATTATGAATTTTCAATGTGAAATCAAGTAAGTTTTTACTTATGAGTATAGCTTTCGGCTTCTTCTTAAATGTGACACACCGAAGCTTAATTTGATGAGATTTATCGTTAATTTTGATCTGATTGTGCTTATGTCGAGAAAGTTTCATTTGTTTAGAATTTCATAGTGATTCTGATTCAAAAATCTGTTTTGCAATCGTTCTAGACGAGAAATCTAGTTTGCGCTAGGGTTTGACTCTTCGGAAGATGCTTATGAAGCTTAATTTTATTCTGCAAGCTGCTCAATTTCAGATTTATTGACTCTAGACTAAGCGGTGCTGAAGCTACCTAGTTCTCAGTAGGCTAGTGCTAATGGAAGTTGCGATGTTTAGGAGCTCAATTGAAATGTTACTATTCTAATTGAATTAGAATTAAGTTAAATTTGTAGGATGTCATCTGAATAATTAATTTAGTCTACACTCTAACATTGAGCAGCTCTTATATTCTAATGCCGGTATATGGAGGGCTATAATGCTATGCATCGTTGTGAGTGTGGACTTGTTGTTAATGCAAGGTTGCATGTTCCGTACTTATATTTTGTCATTAAACATGGTTAAGCGGCCATGAACCATTTGAATCTTAAGTTCGCGTAGTTTTAGGTTTTAGCACCAGAGCTCTTATTGCATTAGTGCTTTTGATAGTTGTTGCTGTGAGTTTGTTTGCCGATAATGATTTTTCAATGTGAACCGAAGTGAATTTAGACTTATGAGTATATGTTTTGATTTTATTGAGGAAGTGTAATATGCTGAATGCTATTCATATATTATTTTATCTATACTTAGGATGTCATCTGAATAGTTTATTTTGCCTACACTTTAACATTGAGCAGCTCTTATATTCTAATGCTGGTATATAGATAAGGCTATATGCATCTTTATGAGTGTGGAATTGTTGGTAATGCAAGGTTGCATGTTCTGTACTTATATTTTGTCATTAAACATGGTTAAACGGCCATGAACCATTTGAATCTTAAGTTGGCCTAGTTATAGGTTTTAGCACCAGAGCTCTTAGATGTGCCTTTTGGCTTGAGTCTTATTGCATTAGTGCTTTTGATAGTTGTTGCTGTGAGTTTGTTTGCCGATAATGATTTTTCAATATGAACTGAAGTGAATTTAGACTTACGAGTATATGTTTTGATTTTATTGAGGAAATGTAATATGCTGAATGCTATTCATATATTATTTTATCTATACATTGTATCAAATTGTGATCTGATTGCGAATATGAAGAGAATTGTTCACCCTGTCGATTTCGCAGTGGTTCCAATTCAAAAATAGTTTTGTGATTGTTTTAGATGACCTAGTTTATGTTAGGGATTTTGGCTTTTTGGAAGAATTGTACGAAGCTTTGGTTTGTGCAGCAGGCTACTTATTAACTGTAGGCTAAGCAGCGCTGCAGTGGTGAATTTTCATTAGTTATTAGCCCTACAAATTGAAGTCTCTCTGTCTCTGTATTATTGGGAATTGTCATGTTTAAATTTAAATGTTATTATTTCATTTGGATTTAGAAATTAAGTTAGAAACGTAGGATGGGATCTGAATAGTTTATCTGGTATTCTGGTTTGTACTTCATTAAATTTCATTTGCTTGTTTATAGAACAAGGATGTTTTTATCTTTATGAGTGGAAATTATTGTCGATGCCATGTCAGGAAGTTATATACTTATATGTCTATGTCACCATTAAACATGGTTAGTCTAGTCTGTTTGCGATGTTGCATTAGTAATGAGTGGGGCTTTGATAAGCATCAATTGAACTGTAACTCTGTAAGTTATTTCCGAGTGAAGGTCTTTTGACCTTATTCTTGGCACTTGTTTTAGTGGGAGTCGTTCTCTATAAACTAGTTGCTTTTGGCATTTTTATGAACTGTTCCTCTATTATTGTGTTGTAATATGAATCAGTGATTAATAGAGCAGTGTGACTGTGTGAGGGTATGTTGGAAAGCCACTAAGTTTGATGCAAATTGTCAGTCGATTTTTTCAACTAGATATGTCCTTTGCACTGTTTTCTAATTGTGATTTGAGTCTTAGTTTAGCATCTATGACCGTTTACTTCTTCATTAATAATGGTGGCTTGTTATGTAATGATATACTATATTGCTGTATCTTGTTTTGTATTGATTATTCTGTCATTTTGTTGTCATGTTTTTGTCCCATGTTTTTGGTCTATTGTTAATGTATTCAAGCTTTATGTCTCAGTGAAGGAGGAGCTTCGAGGTGCTAAAAAGGAGTTGGCTAAAACAGAAGATGATCTTAAATCTCTCCAGAGTGTTGGTCAAATCATTGGAGAAGTCCTAAGGCCTCTTGACAACGAGAGATGTAATTTACCTCTTAATCTCAAATTGACTATTTTATCAGTAAAACACAGTCCTAAGGTCTTATTTTCTCGTTACACCTTGGATGTCTGCACGTGCTTTTCTTCTGCCATCAATTTCTTACTTCAAGATAAAGTAACATAAGAATCTCTTCCATTAGCAATATATTCTTCAAAGCTTTTTTTGTTAAAATGGTAGCTTGGATTTTCTCTTTATCCAACAATTGCATTCATTCGACTCTCTTTATCCAACAATTTTTCAAAGCATGAGGACAAATATTGTCTCGGTGACTTAGTTATGTATTTTCTCTGTGCCAGTGATTGTGAAAGCAAGCAGTGGACCAAGATATGTAGTTGGTTGCCGGAACAAAGTGGATAAGGAAAAGCTAACTTCAGGAACACGAGTTGTTCTTGACATGACTACCCTCACCATTATGCGTGCTCTTCCTCGTGAAGTAAGTTCCTTTTCTCTTCTTTTATGCCTTCTGCTTTTCTAGCTGAGCTAAAAGCTGGGGTTAAGGATTTGACTTTGGTTATTCAAAGCTTATTGGAATTAAATGCTTTCTCTAATTTGGAGCCCTACAGTTCATTCGAAATGTAGTCTTGTTGGTCTTGTTCAATATTAAAGAGTCTAATGTTACATGCTGCAGCTCAATAGTGTTGCATATCACAGTTGACTCTTTAATGTTGAAGTGAACAAATATCATATTGACAAGCTATTGCTAAGATCCATATATGTTATGAACAAAGCCACTGTGCGTGATTTAGCTGCTAGCCTGCAACAACGCAAGTGATCAGAGATATGGTAGTAAAAGAAGTTGTGTATCCCTGGAATCCCTGGACCTGTGAGAACTTGGGGTGGATTCCCCATCATGGATTTTATAACAGGATAGCTCATTTTTGAATTCCGTCTGGTCTTCTTCCAACAAGTATCTAAATTCTTGTTGGACGTAGCATTAGTTGGATATGTGGTCTCAAAAATTTAATCCATTGTGAAGATTAGGTGCTATAGTTTTCATGCAACTTGTATCAGTGTATTGCATGTACGGATGTACCTATAAATTGGCAAATTGGCATGTGAAAACAAAATACTGAAGCTCCGAGAAACTTCCTTTGCATTCACTTGTTCTTTGTGAAGGTGTATCATCTCATTAATCTCTCATTAATTGCAAATGCAGGTAGATCCAGTTGTATACAATATGCTTCATGAGGATCCTGGAAATATCAGCTATTCTGCTGTTGGTGGGCTGTCCGACCAGATCCGAGAACTTAGGGAATCTATCGAGCTTCCGCTAATGAATCCTGAGCTTTTCTTGAGGGTTGGAATTAAACCTCCAAAGGTACAATATAAAAATATAATTAGGGACAGTGTTTTTTAAAGTACGACTAGGTGCAAGACATCGGGGGTGGGTGTTGTTGGGGGGAGCACCTAATTACCTCTAGTCGAGGTGCTTTTGATTAGGCACATGAGGATTAAGCGTGCCTCACTCTCGCTTTTTTGCTCTTGATTGAAGAAAATAAGATCTTTTATATTATATGACATATGCGTTCTTTGTAGAATATTAGGGGAATAATCACTTTTGGTTCATGTTATCCAATCCCACTTATGGGACATTGATTGATTGATTGTGACTTGTATGTGTTTTGATGATTTGTTTTAATGAGTTATGTATGCACGAGTGAAAAGCTGTTTAATAACTAAAATGTGTGCCTCACTTTGATGAAGCATGAGCCTCACACTTGCGCTTAAACTCTAAGATCCTCATTGCCTTAGTGCGCCTTTTCACTTTTTTTACACTGATTAGGGATCTCTTTGCTGATACAAGTTCTTTGTAAGTTCTACCTTTTTTTATGTTACAAATCTAAGTTTCTCCTTTGTAGGGTGTTCTTCTCTACGGGCCTCCAGGTACTGGAAAGACATTGCTAGCTCGTGCTATAGCAAGTAATATAGATGCTAATTTCTTAAAGGTATCCAAGAAATATACATTCGAAAACTGCTGTATGTTCTTGAAAGTTCTTTTCTTTCTAGCATATCAGTAACTGTACTTCCTTTTTTTGCTTTTAGGTTGTGTCGAGTGCTATCATAGATAAATACATTGGTGAAAGTGCGAGACTGATCCGTGAAATGTTTGGTTATGCTAGAGATCACCAGGTAAAATACAAAATCAATTAATCTAAAGTAAGATGCTGGCTCAATTATTTCTCATGTTTAATGTTTCTGTTCTTAGCCTTGTATCATCTTCATGGATGAGATTGATGCCATTGGAGGTCGTCGATTTAGCGAGGGTACAAGTGCTGACCGTGAAATTCAAAGAACCCTCATGGAACTGCTAAATCAGCTTGATGGATTTGATCAACTGGGAAAGGTATATACTTTCTGTAACACAATCTGGGGTTATTTGGCTATGTAGATGCATTGCTGGTTATTTTTGACGTTTTTGGTTTTTTGGACTAAAAACCCTCAATATTTGACGCTGTTAAATGCAGGTCAAAATGATCATGGCAACAAACAGACCAGATGTGCTGGACCCCGCCCTTCTTCGTCCTGGACGTCTAGATAGGAAGATAGAGATTCCATTGCCAAATGAACAATCAAGAATTGAAATTCTTAAAATTCATGCTGCTGGCATTGCCAAGCATGGTGAGATTGACTATGAAGCAATTGTTAAGCTAGCTGAGGTGATCAACATAAGCTTTTATAGTACTTTCAAGTTTCATACGCCTTTCATATTGCTTCAGCATAGGTGTTGATATGTATTTTTTTTTCCTTCAGGGTTTTAATGGTGCTGATCTACGGAACATTTGTACTGAGGCTGGTATGTCAGCTATTCGTGCAGAGAGAGATTACGTGATTCATGAAGACTTCATGAAGGTAAGTGGACTATTATTAGACTTTCAACGGCCATGTTTAAGTTTGTTGTACAAGGTCAACACGGGTTCTTTCATTCTGAGGGTTTGAGCAATTTTGGGCAATACAAAGTCAAAAATTTCCAACCAAGGTTACAATGTTTTGAATTGGTAACAGTCTCAATATTTGCTTATTCTCGCTTTAGATGTAAACTAGACTAGATAATCTCTGAGCATATGCTTGGTTTTTAAATAAAATACAAATTGTTCTAAATTAAATAAAATTTTGATATTTTCAAATTGTAATTATTAAAAAGTAATATTTTATTTTTRGACAAAAAATATTTCTTACAATTATATATTAATTAATGAACGTATAAACTTTTACTCAAAAAGATATTTATTACAATTAATTWAATGTGTCTTACATTTTTTATGCAATAATCAATAGTGTGTTTGGGAGGGAAATTTGAGTGMTGGGGTTTGCTTAGTTGTAGTTAATTAAAGTTAATAGAAGATTTGGGTGTTTGGACCCAACAAATCTGAACAAAGCAAAATAACCAACTTTAGAATATGGGAGTGTTAGTATATTGTTTAGCATGCCTTATTTGTTTCGAAGGAAAACAATTTTCATGGATAATCATTTTCTAGAAAAAAACAATTTTCAATGGAAAACATTGACTTAAAAAAGGTTTTTCTTTGTTTGTTTGATTAGAGGAAAACTCATGAAAGAAATGAAGATGAAATAGAAATGAAAGATGGGGGAATGACTAAAGGAAAAGTAAGAAGTGAGGAGGAAATTATGGCATTCCTTCTGTACAAAAGGAAAATGGGTTTCCTTTTCCAATGTGACATTTTCCATTTTGAGGAAAATAGTTTTCCACCTCTTTTCAAATTAAACAGGAAAACTAAAAGAGGGAGGAAAATCATTTTCTGGGAAAATGTTTTCCATTAAAACAAACGGAGCCTATATTCATCTTGAAATAAGTAAATAACAGCTGGTTGCCTGATTCTATTCTTTTGCTTATATCAAAATTATAATCTAACCTAGCAAGTTTGATTTTGGTTATATGTTCAATTTTCTTTTGCTTGGTGGATAAATCTGTACAGCTCCGTGTTGAATTTTCTAGTTTGCTAAGAGCAGTAGAACCTAAACACGCYTTATCGCTCCGGTTACAAAGTTTATCARACTTATTGTTTTCATGCTGTTTTCTCRGCAGGCTGTCAGGAAGCTGACTGAAGCAAAGAAATTGGAGTCTAGTGCATCCTACAGTGCTGATTTCGGGAAAGATTAGATAATTTAATTTTTTATTTTAGCATTTTGTCACTTCCAGATGCAGCATGTAAAATTTCCAATCCAAACCTTACTTTTGTTCACATTCTTTTTACTTTATTTATTTTGCATAATTTTCATGTTGTAGATTGGTAATATGGGTTTTACAAACAATCGTCAGCGTTCAAAATTTGCTGAAATGTTAGATTTGTGTTATGTGTATATCCTGAAGTTTCAACCTGGAAATAACTAGTACTAAAATTGCAATTCCTCAAGATGCTAATACATGAAATAATTTATTGATGCAATAAGAAACAAATTTGCCAATGTTCTGGGGCTTCCGATAGTTTTCACTTCCATTCCAAAGAAGAGACGGCTTTTTGATGAAGTTTAGCATCTCCAGCTGCTACCACATTGAAGCTTTGTACTGATAAATGACAAAAACAAATCAGCAAATAAATGAATKGCATCAATACCCCTCTCATATGGAAAAGAATTGCATCAATACCATTTGTTTGCGAGTCTGGTGAAGCTTCCCAGTGAAGTTTTTCGCCTTTCCAATCGGTTATCGCTCCACCAGCACCTTCTATGACCGGTATCAATGCAAGGAAGTCATATGGCTGAAACAATCCAATAACTAAATTAATAATGATGAAAAGGCAACATGGACCATAGCTACAAGACAATGGTACAAACATCTTTGAGCAATTAGTGATCTAACCTTCAACCCAGATTCCACGACGAGATCCACAAACCCAGAAGCTAAAAGGGCATACGCATAACAGTCACAACCATACAAWGGAACTTTAACCTGTTTTCATCATTAGTTGCCAGTTAACATCCAAGGGCTCATATCGATACTTCACTTTCATATTCACAMATGCYCTAATTAYGAACAAGCGTACRTGATTCCTAACTCTAATGAATGCTTCTTCAGCAGCTCCGGCAAAAAGATGAGGACTTGTAGTGTACCTTAAGATGGCAAGCAGAAATATAGCTGAAAWAATTGCAAATCCCAACGAATTGTCACCGAARYGGCGACTAACATCTGACTCACTGACTCTAAATAATGTTTGTAAAAGTAACAAGAGCCATCTTTTTTCACTTGCTGAAAGACTAATAAAATGACCTACATATAAGCTTGTGATAGATCTGTACAGCTCCGTGTTGAAACTTCTTGCCCATTCAACGTAGTCCTCTTCCCGCTTATACTATCCATCTTTCTCTTAAAATAGGTTGATCAATCAACCAGAATCTGCAGACACCAACATTCATCATCTAATCGTGTTAAAGAAAACATAGCGTAGGACACTAAGCTCCACATACCGAATAGTGGCTATTGGTTACTGAGGCTAATCAACGAAGACTTGTAACAATGAGTTATTGAGCATACGGCTCTCATTGAGGTTCAATGCTAGAGAATGTATTGAGCACACATAAGATTCGCTTGAATTACACTGGAGTCATACCGGCTTACCCTTGTACAGAAGAGCGATGAGAGTGCCAAATAAGGGTTTTCCTGGAGATGTAAAGGGTGAGCCTCGATTCTTAATAARCAAATATATATTCAATTGAAATCTGATAAGTAATACCRGTGATGAAGCTCTTTGTGCCATCAATAGGATCTAAAACCCATACATAATCCGAATGTTTTTCTTTACATCTCCAGCCATTTTCTTCTCCAAAACTGGAAAAAAGAAGATAAGCAAGTCTCTTCACTTCATACATGTTTCAGGAACGAGGATATCCTAGGCTATGAAGGTAAAATACCATTCCATATCCAAATATTTTAGAATCAAAGTGAAGATCAGTCAGTCYACAACTCGACATTASTAACTTACATTGCATGAGATGAAAAGTTTTCCATTATAATGGCAACCATAGCTTCCTCTGCAGTTCTATCTGCAATGGTAACTGGACCTGYAATTTCCAAAATGCCAAGGTCAAACACCAAGCCTCATAATAAATTGYGYAAGCTGCAYTTCTGCAGTATATGGCCAGKGGAGAATAAGSAAACTRYATTACWTTTCAATCATGGATAAGTCAAATAATTAAAGCATAATAAATTCAGTCAATGGAACTGATGGAAGTATCATCGGGAAATRTTACAATTTCTATGGATAAGTATTGTGCACGCAACACAAAAGAGTTCCAAACAATCCTTTTTCGCAAGTTCATCAGCACAAGATTCCCCAATAAATCAAAAATTCACAAGCAACACACTATGTTCTGACTTCTGAACAATAAGAGATAAAAAGCTGCCTTCTGCATCTTCCCTGCTGCAACGACCATACCTTCACTTCCACATTGTTCAGATTGTGACACATCTTTTTTACAGCTAATTAACATTATTAGCTGCATACATTTTCACGGACAGCAAAAAAGAACCTAGATATTCATTTTTTCAGTCAAGTCTGAGTTGATTACCACTGCCCTGTTAATTGAATGAATCATTTCAAAAGAAATTCATATTTGTAAATTTCACCAGCAATAACATAACACTGGTAAAATACATAAATGTGCTAATATGCCCCCTAGGTTTATTCTTAAATGTTGTTTTAGGACAAGATAATTTTCCTSAATTTTAGCTATTAGTTTATAGTTTATGCATGATCATAGCCACAAATTTGACCTTGAAAACTACAAAAAGACAATCCCAGACAGTCAATGCACAGAAGTGCTTCAGAATTCAACATTCATAACCAAATGAGGTTGGATTTCGGATAACTTACCAATCTTGATCAAAAGTAGTAGACAAACAAAACTAATTTCTTTTCGTTATGATAAGTCTTTTATCATGCTGAAGACAATGAAGTATACCTAAAATCTAGATACTCAAAATCATTAATCAACTATCATTAAAATCATAAAGATGCTGCTGCTAATTCAAGGTCTCAGAAGACACAGGATTCCAGCTCTTTAAGGTCCAAGGCTAAGCAAAACATTCAAACTCATCACACAATTACAGAGTTTACTTAAATAAAAACCGAGCAAATGTACAAACATACATCACTCCTTAACAAAACTAATCATTCAACGAGCAAGAAAAAAAAGAAGGTAGTTTGGCAGTATCCTACTTTAATGATATCTAGCCTTACACAAAAACAAGAAACATAAAGCTGATTAAGGAATACGGAGTAATAATTTATTTTAATGATTGCTTACTAATCTAACATCCGAGAGCAGAGGTATGATTAATAAATAAACTATGCAGCAAAGAACAAATGCTTTGATTTTAAAGCACAGATCATGAAAAGGCTTACTTGATCAGTATACAAACAATCGTCACTTTAGGATACATCAAATCAAGTATATACCTAGAGACGAATAAGGAAACTCAATTACTGATGGAAGCATAATTGGGAAATTTTACAATTTCTATGAATAAGTATTGGACACGCAACACAAAAGAGATCCAAACAATCCTTCTTCACAAGTTCATCAGCACATGATTGCCCAATCGATAAAAAATTCACAAATGACACAATGTTCTGAACAATAAAAGCTGAAAAAGATAGAAAGCTGATTTTCGTATCTTCCCTGCTGCAATGACCATACCTTCACTTCCACATTTTTCAGATTACGACACAGCTATTTACAGCTAATTAACCTTATTAGCTACATACATTTTCAAGGACAGCCAAAAGGAACCTATAAAATATTCATTCTTTCAGTCATGCCTGAGTTGATTATCACTGCCTTGATTGTTAATTAAGTGATCATTTTAAATGAAGTTAATATTTGTAAATTTCACCAGCAATAACATAACACTGGTAAAATATGCTCCCTAGATTTATTCTCAAATGATGTTTTAGGACAAAGATAATTTTCATGACTTTTAGCTATTGGTTTATGCATGATCATAGCAACAAATTTGACCTAAAAAAATTACAAAAAGTCAATCTCAGACAGTCGATACCCAGCAGATATACTCTTACAATCTACCTGACACACAGAAGTGCTTGACCTTCAGCATTCAACATTCATAACAAACTGAGATTGGATTTTGGATGACAAAACATTCATAACAAACTGAGATTCGATTTTGGATGACTTGTCAATCCAGCCGATGACTGGATTCATAACCAGCAGATAATTTGGGATCGAAGTAGTACTGAAACAAAACAAATTTATTTTCGATATGATAAGTCTTTTGTCACACTGAAGACAATGGAGTATACCTAAATCTAGAGACTCAAAATCGTTAATCAACTATCATTAAAATCATAAAGATGCTGCTGCTAGTTCAAGGTCTCAGAAACAAAGGTTAACAGCCACTTTAAGGTCCATGGCTAAGAAACAAATAAACACCAAGGGAGCGTACAAACATACAGCACTCAACAAACCTAAACATTCAATGACCAAGAAGCATCCTACTTCAGTGATATTTGAAAAGCCTTGCACAAAAAACAAGTAGCATAAAGTTGGTTAAGAAATCACAATTTATCGTGCTGATTGCTTATACGCTTACTAATATAGCATCTGAGAGCAGAGGTATAATGAATAAACTATGCAGCAAAGTGCAGATCATGATAAAGCTTACTCCATCAGTATACAAGACTACAAAACTTACAGAGTTACAGAAACAAACACAATAAAGGATGATTCAAAAAAAATTCAACAAATAACACGCAATCTAACATTCATCAAAACAAGTATATCACATGTGAGAGTTTTGAAACAAAAATATTTAACGCTGCACAGTAATTAGCTGCAGAAAGGATCCTAAAACTGTATATCCTGCAGAAATAACCGAATAACTGAAAGTCAAAAGCCAATTGAAGAACAATTTCAAATACTCTGGGACTTATTCGCGCCATCAGTTTACATTTTGCAGAACGTACAGATACAAATATAAGACTCATAAGTCCGACAATGTACTAAATCCACACTATTCATTGAAACATATAATCGTATTCCCAAACTATTGTCACTTCTAGCATACATGAAAAACAAGTTTTCTTCGCAATGCTGACCTCAATTAGCGATAGAAGAAACTCTAGACCGTAATACAAGCGGAAGCAACTTGAAGATTACAACAAAATTGAAGCAGAAATCGTGCATATGAATTAATAAGGAAAATAAAATGCAAGTCAATATCATTAATAATTTCAAATTCCTTGCGGAAGTAGTGCGTATAATATTTCAAAATAATCAGCAGTTGTGAAAATAAGTAGATCGAAATTGAACATTGATAGCGAAAATCGCTCCCACTCATTAATCGTCGATCGAAAGCTATTTAAACGAAACAATGCAAACGCAAAACTGTAAAGCACTGCTAGTTGAAGCAGACATCGTGGCATTACATTATAAGGAAAATAAAATGTAAGTCATTTTATGAAAAAAGTTGAAATTCCTTACGAAATAATGTAAATAATTTAAAAAAAAAACTTAAGCACTATTTAAATTAAGTGAATTGAATATGAACAATGACAGCAAAACACAACACATTAATGTCGATCAGAAGCAATTGAGACGTTGAAAACTCACAAACGCACAAAAATTACTGAATATCACAGCTAATTGAAGCAAAAATTGCGCGATTATAAACTAATAGGAACAATATCACAAGTCAATTCTGATGAACAATTACAAATTGCTGTAAGTGCGATTATATTTCAAAAATAAGTCACATTAATGCAATCAATCGAGAAGCTTTTTGATACAGTCAAACTCGCAAAAGCACAATCAAACAGCTGAAATGAGCTAATAAACGCGAAGGAGTAAAATGCAGCAATTAAGAAAATCAAAGGAACTCACTCGAGTCATCTTTATCAAGAATTTCGAATTTCTTCCTGAAGAAACTGCGAATGACAACGCCAGAAGCATCYGCGAGCTTATTCGCGACATCAGCAAAACGATCGAAGTCGCCATTGTCGAAAGCTTGTTGTACGAAGTCCGAATTAGACGCCGCCATTGAAATCGAAGTGAGCTTTGCAGGAGAAGAGAGAGATAAACTCGAGGASAAGAGTGATGAMGTAGAAGAGAAGTTGAGCGATTGAAAGTGATGATGCTTGGGAATGAAAGTGGAAGAATTTGAGGAGAGAGAAAGAAATGAGGGAGAGTGAGAGAGGAGATGAGTTTGGGAGAACATTTGCGCTGAGGAGAGAGAAAATTGGGGCGGGAAGGAAGAGAGGAAATGAGAGAGACGAGAGAAACTGAAGTCTGAAATGCAAAATGTTGAATATATACCTTGCTCTAAATTTTTACTCCGTAGTACCAAGTAAATAGTTGGAGTCCACTTGCTACTGATTTCAGGACTCCAAATTAGCGACCGTTAATTCAGCAATCGTCAAAACGATCGCTAATTTAAAGTGCGAAAATTAATGGACGAATACGGAAATAAGTTCTCGAGTCCATACTTGATACGAAGTAGTATCTTTAGTTAAGCCTAGACTCTTGCAACTTAACCTAATTAAACTATCAAAATTTGGATCAAGAAGTCATTAGTTTGGCTCATAAGTCACAATTTAACGGAATCAATCTCGAATAACCGATACATACTTTAGGGAGCTATGTCGATTTTAATGGTCTAACCTATAGTGCTCTAGAAGAACAACCTTCCATTCACAATATAAGTTTGAATAACAATCCTATTGAAACACCACAAGTCCACAACTCCACAAGTCATGTTTGACAAAAGAATAAAATATTGTTGACCTAATTTAAGGATATTTAATTCAACATAATGATTTAATTTTTAAAGTTTCTTTAAAATGTAGTTCATTATTTCTAACTCATTATAAAACATAGCTACACCTATCCAGTGGATCACCTATCGAATACTAAGAAAACATTAAAATATATATTGATTATTAAATTGGATGAGATTTCACTATGTACCTGTTAATTTTTTAACAACAACGCATATCGTTAATTCAAACTCAAAATAGCATTAGAATTAACACAACCATCTTACAACACTAATGTAGTTCATAATACAAAAACACACTAAATTAGAAGAGGTTGTTTACACACATTTTGGAACACATCTCCTTGAAAAAAAAAAGTACCAAAACCAAAAGAAAAGGAACACACATCTTGTTCTGAGATAAAGCATGCAAAAACTAGTCCTACGCATATTTAGTTAAGGCACAAGGATTATTCAACAAAAGCATTAATCTCCTGCACATGATTTCACACCAAAGATACAAAACAMCAAAACAAAGCCYCTACWACGAAAATACTACATCTCCTACATTAGTGCCTTAGTGGTGGCCWGGCATTTTGTCCTTGATCTTGTCTATTATTCCCTTCTTCTCGTGCTCGTTGTCGTGCTCGAGGGTGGTTGTGGTGGTGGTGGTCAAAGTCGCGGTATGGTGATCAAGCTCCTGATCCTTGTGATCCTTCTTGCCTCCCATCAACTTATCCTTGATCTTCTCACCTATTCCTTTCTTCTTGCGCCCTTCGCCCTCGCCATCAGACTACACAAAATTCAAACAAGACCATTTTAAATCGAGTAATGGAAAAAAGCTCAATTCAGATCAACTTGTGTTTCATCACGAACATATATGACTTAGACTCAAACGAATACTAGTGATGATTGTTAGAGTATATATTATATTCCTGGTCCTCAACCATCAGCTTAAGTTTTTGATTGAGCTTAAGTTTTTGATTGAGTTTTTGGTTGAGATGGTTCGGTAACATGGTAGATTGGTAGTTGAAATCCAAGAATATAATATATACTCTAATAATGATACTGAGAAAAACCTCATGAGGTGAAATAACAAATCATTATGTTAAACTCTTTAATAAGCTAGCATATGTTTAATTAGAACCTTTGTTTTGGCATCAAAATGTTTACAAATAACAAATATTGATCTCACATATACCATCACAAGATTCACATACAAATAGTTAGGTTATTAAGCTTGTTTGAATGAATTTTAGAATGCGTGCATATATACTGCATTCTAATCGATATTCACAATAAATTTATTGTGGATCCGATACATACAAAAATTTGTGATACTTCAAATAATTTGCTTTTATGAAATACTCACCGAGGAACCTGAGCCACTATGTCCYAAAAGGCCAACAGCAGCGGTATGATCTTTCCTTGGTTGATGTTGCCCGCCTACGTCACCGCCTCCCAAAGCATCTCCTAGCGTTCCGTGCCCAGGTGGCCCACCATGTATCCCAGTCTTGGAGCCTGGTGGCCCGCCATGCAACCCGGTGCCGGTACCCGTTGGGCCACCATGCAAACCTGTGGTCCCAGTATGCAAACCTGTGGTCCCAGTATGCAACCCAGTACCTGGGCCGTGTGTCAACCCGCTACCAGGGCCGTGTGTCCCACTATTCAACCCGGTACCAGCGCCCCTAGAGTCGTGAGTCCCTCCGTGCAACCCGGTGTCTTGCGTCCCGGTATGAAGCCCAGTACCAGCTGTCCCAAGGCCAGTTGGGCCACCATGTAGCCCGGTCCCACCACCAACGCCGTGTGTCCCACCGTGCAACCCAGTACCAGTGCTCCTAGAATCGTGTGTTCCACCATGGGTATGCAGCCCGGTACCTGAGTCATGTGTCCCGCCATGCAGCCCGGTACCAGTGGTTCCAAGGCCAGGTGGCCCACCATGCAGCCCGGTCCCTGTTCCCGTTCCACTGTGGAGCCCGGTCCGGGGTTCGCCATGAACCCCAGTCCTGGGTTCTCCATGTACACCAGGCCTGAGTTCGCTGTGAAGCCCGGCATGGGGTTCGCCATGAACCCCAGTCCTGGGTTCTCCATGTACACCGGGCCTGAGTTCACTGTGAAGCCCGGTATGGGATTCACCATAAACCCCTGTCCGGGGTTCTCCATGTACACCGGGCCTGAGTTCGCCATGTACCCCGGACGACCGGTCATGCATTGAAATCGGTGTSGTGTCGGATGACGAAAAGGCAACCCCGCTAAGTTGCACGGGGTTGCCGTGCTCGTCAGTGAACTTGACTGGATGCCCGTGCTCATCCGTCAGRTGCACTGGGTTCCCTAGCTCATCTCTCAAATGTGCCATCTTATTCAACTTTTACAACACAAACTTGAAACAGCAAACTTTCGTATACTTCAGATAATTTTTCTAACACTCAAACTCCTAATTAAAATATTTTCACTCTTTTGGTGCTAATTTTAGTTTGGATCACAACAATGAATAAGGTTGTATGCTAGAGATATACACACAAACTGCAAGACGGTGCATGCAGAAGAAAAGAGGGTTGAATAAGACAGTGTTGTGAGACTGACACGTGTGGTTGAAGTGCTACTTGAGAAGCATACACGTGTGTACGAAAAGGTTAATAGGTGCCTTCGTGCGAGGTATGACTCGTGTGTGTGCTGTTGCTTTATGCTTTTGATTTGCTGACTATCAGAATATCTGTTAATTAGATTTTTCGAGCAATTAACACGAATCACAATGTTTAGTTCACTGTCAAACAACCGTATTGAACAAGCTAGTAGTGAGTTAGTGACCCACTGACCCTCAAACCGTAGACGGGGTTTACAGCCCACGGGTTACCTTTCCGGGGCCGATTCGAGCTCTGGACATAAAAAAGCTTACTTAAGCCTCGATAATTTCTTGTTTTAGTTCAGTCTATAACCTCAAAAGAGTAAGCCGATAACTCAATAAGGTAACTACAAGTACAAGATGTGTGAATCGGAGCGTTGATCCGAGTTGGGTTAAGCTAACGAGCTAGGCTATTGATTAAGCTCACCTTCATAACGAGCTAACATTTGTTCCACCAATCCTTCAATCCCCAAACACCTACAATTGTATTGTTTGTGCAAGGAAAATTTCGGTCGATCCAAGTTGGATTAAGCTAACAAGCTAAGCTAGCTAACATTTGTCCCGACAATCCTTCAATCACAAAGACCATTGCATTGTTTGTGCAAGGCAACGGCAAATCCGACAGAAGGTGGTACTGCAA
>SNQN01000283.1:80273-109585 GCA_008642245.1 Bassia scoparia
AACAGCAGTGATGCATGATGAATATTAGGCGAGTATAAAAGCACTAGTATTGCATACTGATATATTGTAGGTTGTATCGAGTTATTAAAGGTAGAAAGCAAAATATAAAAATTATGGAGACGCGATTCTTTACTATTTTGTACAAAATCAAGCTGGGTGGAACCTTAAAACAGAACCTATCCAGAATGTTATGAAGCCTTCGGAGTGAACAAAGTAATCAGAACATTTGAAATGGGACGAGATTAGTACAGGTATACTAATTGATTTATGTTAAACAGGTACAAACAGAAATGTAAACAACTGTTTTGGTGTAAGTTCCAGTCACCAATACGATAACTGAGATAACGTCCACCATATGATGCATTGTCAATGGACATAATGCAACCGATGTTGTTTTATGTACTAGGTAATACTGATGGAAAGTCATCAGATGACTTAAGAGACAGGATGTGGATGTCGAGAGAAAACTCACTTGTAGAAAATAAACGTCAATTTGGATTCGAACGAATTTAAATGTACATTTATAAAAGTACCACTCATTGATGCACACTGATTCACTCAGATATTCTTCTATCGTAATTATATTTATGTCTTCTTTAAGTTCCGATTCGGCGAATCGGGACAACGTAATAGCCCTTTATCATCAGAAGGATTAAATACAACCGGTATGTAACAAGGTTCATAATGTTTGTTGCTTGAAATTCCCTATAAGCCACTAATTCAAATATGTGATGGAAAAGGACCCGACTAATACAAAAATAAATCTTATCAACAAAATGGCATTCCCTTCAATGGCAGTAATAAACAAAAAAAGACCAAACAACATAGCAACCTATTTTAGCAAATGTAACTTCCAAAGAAGAAGCACTGACCTTCATGGTTACAAACCAAATTATAGACAATTTCATTCCCTGCTAGACTTCGCCCAAAACAATCCTTTTTTCCTTAAAGTTGGGCTTTCTGAAGCAGACTTGTTGCCCCTTGATCCAAAGGAAAAATGCCGTTTMAGAAAGGGCTTTGCAGCAGAAATTTTCAAGCTAGAGCTATTGCCTAACTTGGGACTCTTCCCTTCCTGTATACCAGCACTTTTCTTCCAATAATCAAAATCAAACGAGGCATTTGTGTCCACAACCCGGTTCCTTGACTTCTTACTATTTCTAGCTTTTAAATCTTTTTCTGCCTTTAGCATCTTTCCAGTCAGTTTCAAGGTTTGCTTCTCCCCAAATGTACAAACCGGGCAGGCAGGATCGTATTTGTTAAATTCAGGCGTTATGGTCTCCAAGCACTCAGCATGATACACATGCCCACATATCAATACAGCGACTACAGATAATTCATTACCTGCAATGATTTTCTGAGTACTCCAAGCTGATTTCTCAGACAAAAGTTTGGAGCATATACCACACGTTCGAAAATCCACTGAAATCGAACGGGAATTATGGCTACTTGTAGTGCCTAACTTATCACGAGCAWAGCTGCAGGAATCYCTATCGAATGACCAGCGTCCTCTTTGTGATGCTGACATGAGTTCGGAAAAGGCATGAGCTGACCAGCCATCTGAGGACCTGCCATAAGAACCACGAGTTGACACATTGCTCGCAGCAGAGTTCCCATWAGGGGCCTGCCCTTCTTCTGAGACAGAGTTAATACTAGGTGAATTCCTCCCAGAGCTCTGGCTATCAGATGCCTGATGGGCTAATTGATGAGCTGGCGAACCTCGGGTCCATCTRGATGGAGTTGGTGAGGGTGGAGGTGGATGACTTTGGGATGAGAGAGGTGACATGCATACAGAAGATGTTGTGTGGATTGACGGTGATAATTTAACAGAAGCAGGGTCTGATGCTTGTGGAGATTCTGTGAGCTGCTTAATCTAGTAAATTTAAAACAAAAGAGAACAAATAATTGGAGATCAGAGGCAGAAAATTAGAACCTTGCATGATGAGAAAGAACATGAGCATCAATAATATAGCTTTAAAACACAAAAATTTCCATGCTTACCTCTGTACATGCATTCTTCGCAACAGATTGATCTGCCAAAGAAACAAAGTGAATACATGAAATCACAACTAAATACTAAGAGGTACAGTAAGTCAAAACATGAAATCACAACTAAACAAAAGAAAATAGAATTAAAATGTGACAGAAATATTGAATAAAATACAACCATATTTTAAAACGTGACTGGAAGCACTGAACTCTCATCTTAAATTGCTAGAACATAATCAACCATGGATGCAAGTATGCAACAACAAATACCTGACAATAGTCCCTCGAAAGGATCCAACATTTAGAGGGTTTGTGAAGGACAATTAGCCTTAACTCAGAAAATCTGGGTCACAAGTTACCAATGTCAAGATAAGAGCACCAGAAGCTTAGAATGCACCGGGGAAATCAAAAGGTGACAAGCCTAAAAAATTAAAGGACTATTGCAAGCAACAGTGGCAACTGGCAAGCTATTATGTCTTAGCAACAAGCCTTTCATAAAAAAAAAAGTCAATTTACACAATCTAGGATCTGAAAACAACATACAGTTGTAACAAAACACTCACAAGGTGATTAATCTCACTAAAACTTCAGACAGTCTACCACAGCTAGTGTAACATGTCATTTCTGACACAAGATCACACAAGGAAAATATACCCCAAGGAAGACTCCTAAAAGAACCAAAAAAAATTAACCCTATCTGCTCGCGCGCGCACACACAATGGTTCAAAAATGCTATGATGACTTTCTATCAGCAATAATAAGTTTATAAGGCACTTAATCACCAATATCTACATATAGACTTGTCTCAATCTTGCAAACACAAACTCATAGGAGGAAGGCCCTCTAAGCACAATGACGTCATAAGCATTAACTACAAAACGCAATGACAGTGAATGCAATTTCCAAACAGCCGGACAAGAAAGTTCAGACACGTATTAAATGCAACTCAGACGCCACAATTCTAAAGATCCTATAGTCTAATAGAAGGGTTCCTTGAGAGAAAACAAGTCAAGATAAGGCAATCAAGGACATAAAGTAAGGTCAGCACTCAGCAGTGTGTATTTCACTGTGYACATATGCTACATTGGAGAAGACTACTTCAGAGGCCATAATGGACTTAAAAGAATAAGAATACATTTTCATATTCAATACACACAAGTAGCAACAGATGGAAAGACAATGAGCTAAACCCTTTTTGGCAGATGTATGAAAGGACATACACTTGAACATATATATATATTGTATCTATGTAAAGAAGAAAGTCAGAGACCTCGCGGTGCTTTAGTTGTTTAGGGCCTTTTCGGCATTGCTGTGGTTTTATGTGGTTTTTTTTTCTGCTTTATTGTTTTTAATAGCCATGTGAAATATAGCATATAAAAGATAAAAATTACTTAGACTTATTGGAAACATGATAATTTTGAAAACTGAGAACAAAAAAGACTTGTAGATGATCAATATGTAATCTTCATCGAAATATAAAAACTTAACTTGTTCGACCATCAAGTTCTTTTGCCTTTCTTTCCTTCTTTTTTCTTTATCGGTTTTTTATTTGCATTCTTTTTAAATTAAAAATAAATATAAAAATTGGGTGTTGGGTGTCATGTTCTCTGATTTGGGTAACAACAAGAAATCTTTTGCAATAACCTAACATCACAAAAAGACCTTCACAATGGCAAAAGGAAATAAAGGCCAAAAGGATGCATGCAATTATCAATATTTGGGCATTTAAACCATTCTAATCCACATGCATGTTTCTTAACAGAAATATATCCCAAGGCATACAAGGAGAAAATTTAATCAAGATACTCTAATCTCTAACCTGGTCTAGATGAACATGACACAATCAAACATGGCATATCCAAATAAAAGAAAATGACAGGGGCTTTACCTGAGGCAGTTGTTTTAAGGCTCTTAGTCATCTCATTGTCGACYGGAGACTTGCGCAATGCACTCGTCCGATAACTCTCCATTGAACTACCTCCATCAGACACTTGTGCCGATACATCAGTTGCAGACTTTACATCCATCATGTCATTTCTGTTTGCTGCATCAGACAACCAATTTAAGGAAGCTTCTTCACCAGCTACCCCAACTCGACTATCCCATCGAAAACTCCATGTTGGAGAGTGCCTGAAATTCCTGTGTAGAAATTCACCACTAGATCCATTCTGTATGGTTCTGTCCCTTGAAGCAACACAACAAGCAGCTCCCATATTTGCTCATATACTGCTACAAATTTTCCACTGCTATTATCATCCAAGTTGTTTTCCCCTCCACACAAGGTATAGCGTCAGCAGAATCAATCAKATCCCCTAAAGTCCCGCTGTTTTCACATAAAGAAGGATAACACATGAATCAAACAAAACAAAGACAACTAAGAGAAGCACAATGCAAATCAATAACTCACACAATAAAGTAATTAACTCTACCAAAAACTTCACATCGGATACAAAATTAATGCAATGATATTGGTCCAATACTCAATAATTCATTTTCGACCTTGAAAATATCTCCTACCAATCACATAACCCCACATCATTTCGAGCTAAAGAGTCTAAACTTGTTACATTCCAAACAACTAATAGTCATCAAATGTCACTGATTTGACAAATGAAATGGAAGCAGCAACAAAATGACAGATCTTGGATGCTGTGTTCAATTGTTCATACAACAACATCAACGGCATAGCAACAACATAAGCAAGTTCCTAATTCCAATTGAAATAAAATGACATTTCATACCAAACAGTCCATAAATCACAGTAGAGGAAAACTTCATGTTTATAGGAAGTAATTTAGAAACAGCACCTAAATCTGTAAATCACAGCACCTAAAGTTTATAAGATTCGAAAACAACAAAAAATAGGGAAAGTGGAGAACACAAACTCATATAGTCAACATTCAAAATCTCAACTTTTCTTAAATTACATCGCCAAAGTAGAATCTCGAAAATTGTTTCCTTGCATTTATTCATCACCAGAATTTGATTAAATAAAAAATTGAACAACTCAAGCTCAAATACAAACATAATTCAATCCAAAACCCCAATTTAACAATTTCAAGCTTCATGAAAATAATTAAAATTTATTAAATTAAATTAAAAATATAGAAAATAACGAGTAGAAAACCTCGAAAAGAGAGAAGTAGCTAGTAGAAACTAGAAAGTATGGCAAGTAGAAAAGCAAGAGTGAAGGCTAAATAGGAGAATAAGATTAAATTAAATATAAAATTAAAATTAAAATACATATGTTAATTATTACTAAATACTAAACCCCTAAAAATAGTAGTGAAAATGATTTAAAAAATCGAACAAAAAAAATACAAAGGTCAGAAGATCCGAAATTAATGGCGAATAAGCAGAAAAAGATTAGGAAACAAACAGTCAGAATAAGAAAAAATCCCTTCGAGAGTTTCACGATTCAGAAGATTGAACACACAATCACAAAATCAACAAATTAATTCATACAACTAAATTATCGCATGATTTAATTACAAAAATCTCGTTGATCAAATCCAACAACTATTTAAAAACAATTCAATTCAATTAAACAAACAAATGATATTATTTCTTGCACAATATCATCAATATTACATCAAATTTTTTTTAAAAAAAAAGTAAGAGAGAGAAAATACCTGAAAATGTAACAGAGAACGCGCCACGAGAGAGAGAGAAAGTGAAAGAAAAGGAGAGAAGAAGAAGAAGAGAGAGATTCTGATTCTAGTTTTTAGTTTTGGTTCTTCGTCTTTGAATGAGAGGTCGTTTTTAACGGTTGTAAAGTAACGCCGTTTAAGTTGATGCTTCGGCTTAACTTCTTTCACACACTCTCTCACACAAAGTTGGTACACAGTGATCAGTGTTAGATATGACGCCGTTAAGACTTAAGAATATGACCCCATTTTTGTTTGGTGAGTTTGGCAGATTTAGAAAATAAGAAATTTACCTTTTAACTTTTAAAAAAAATATTGATTTTTATTATTATAATGAACATCAATGTCAAATTGTCAATATATAATTTTCTTCTACCTTCAAAAAATATAAGTTTACCCTTAATAGAATTTTTTTATGAGGTAGAAATTTAACACGAATTATTATTCGTTTTTATTATATATTTCGTATATTCTTGAACTAATAAAATTGTGCAGTATATTGTGCTAGAAAAAATTATATAGAGTATTTTGTATATGCTTAGAATTGCGATAAAAATTACATGTATTGTAMTTACTCTTTTTTTAAAACCTCTAATCAACTAAATTATTTTGTGGTTAACATTCCCACACAGTTTAGATGGAACATATACTTATCAAGCTATCAATACAATGTTTTTATTTTTGTTCTTTGTTTGATGACATAATGTATATCGATTTGATATTAGATTGAATTTTCTAACTCATATGATGTGTCGTCTAGTGACCACATTGGGTACATTATAATTGTAAGTTTGTATAGTATTCGCTTATTTATTTTTGTTCTTTTATTTTATTGAATATTTAATTTTAATACACCGTTCAAAAAAATATACGACTCGTACTTCGTAATTTTTTTAACTTCACAAACGCTTTACAAATTCTAATGTATATTTTATATCACTAAAAAATTTAATACTCCGTATAATTAAATTAAATTAAATGGGAACAAAATTCTTTTGACGGTGGAAAAAAGTAGCAATAGACCATTGTTTTGATGTTTTCTTCGCTTGTATTAATATTTGATGGGAACTCAGTGAAAATATGGTCCAATACACCACAAATTTTCCTAATATTGATATGAGTTGACTAGCCTTTGAAAGGGATGTTCATATGCTTAGGTGAGATAGACTATAGAAATTGGAAAGTCCAATAAATCATACGGAGCATGTATAAGCTTCAATTCCTACATTATTATTAGGGCGTGTTCGGCAATGATAGCGTTTGAAGTAGCTTTTAGCGGTATAAGTAGCGGGTAACTTAAAAGCTAGTAAATAGCGTTGGAAGTAGCGAGTAGCGGACGAAACTAAAATTATCAATATGAGTATTCGGCAGAAGTAGCGGTTGTATTTATAATAGAAAAAAATTAATTACCAAATAGCTTTTTATTCTAACTTAAAAGCTAAAACGCTACTCCTAATACCGTTTGAAAAAGGTAGCGTTTAGCGCTAAAAGCTACTCAAAACGCTACCTTGCCGAACAGTAATAAAATTAACCAAGTAGTTTTTTAATCTAGTCAGAATGCTAAAAGCTACCTAAAAAAGTTACGCCGAACACGCCCTTAGTAGGTTAAAGAATAAAAACTTGGTAGTTTTACTATTTATTTGAACGTTTTTACTTTCACGTGAAAGTACATGGAGTAGGAAGCACAGTGTAAAAATTCGCTCGTAGTAAAAATCAAAAAATAAGAGATTTTCTATAAAATACCCCTATGTTTTTGTGTTTTCTAGTACAATATATCCCTATAAAAAATTTCATCCACAATATACCCTTGAGATTTGATATTCTTCCACAATATAATTTTAATGATTAAATTTTAATGCTCATATGGTTAATTATATCTTTTAAAAAAAATTTAAAATTATAATAAATCAAAATAGCAGCATCCATCACCAAAAACAATTAAAAAAGGCACCAACCATCACCAAAAAAAATTATATTAAGATAATAAAAAATAACATTTGGTTATCACGTAGACATTTACTAAACCTTGGGGTATATTGTAGAAGATTTTTTTTGTAGGGGTATGTCGTAGAAAACACAAAATCTCAAGGGTATTTCATAGAAAATCCCAAAAAATAATTATTATTTTACGCATTTTACATATAAAACTTTGATGAAAATAGAAGAAAAAAATTAAATGCGGTTTTATTTGTTTGTGTACATCAAGTATTAAAGTTATGATTCATCAATGACAAATTATTCGCTAGTTATGACTTATGATTCATCAATGACAAATTATTCGCTTGAAAGCCACTATTATAAATAATGTGTAGCTAGTTTCTTAATAGCCAAATTTTAAAAGTAGGATTGTGATTTGGCAACAATAATTTCGATCATCTTTGCCTATTTTTACGATTTCAACTCCGATTACTATAATCTGTAGCTAGTTTCTTACGATTTCAACTCCGATTACTATTACAAATATTAATAGCCAGATTTTAAAAGTAGGAGTGTGATTTGGCAACAATAATTTCGATCATCTTTGCCTATTTTTACGATTTCAACTCCGATTACTATAATCTTATCATATATTTTATTACTTATTTTTAATGGATATTGTTTTAATCTTGAGATGTTATGGAATTTTTGAAAGGCTAGTGATAAAGGCAACTCAACTTCTTTCTTGTAAGGCAAGCGAAGATGCGAAGTGCATAGAACGCATTCCATGCTTTAATTCACCTTTCAAGAAAGTAATATGTGTTGTGTGATTACTTAATTATCCTTTAATTTTATGTTGGTTGAACTAGTAAATAATCTCCTATCAAAGTTGAACATCTAGCTAATATGATGTTGACTCTTATGCATCTCTCATCCACTTTACCTTAAACCAATAAAAACAAAGAGAATAATTAAAATGCATAAATAAATTAAAGGGTATCGGTAATCCTAATTATGGCTTAAAAAATTCATTTCGTAACGTCGTATTATGCATGTCAATTTTTCATGAAATGTTTCTTTTTAAATTTTGTATGAAACTATTTTTTTTCAAGTAACTTGAAATGGTATAGTCGTAACTTGAAATGATATAATCGTACACTTAACTTAAACAGTGATATAATTGTGACTATCCTTTTTCCAAACATGTTTAATACATATAAATTCCTTTGATGGGGAAATATATGTCATGACATAGGTTAATCCCTTAATCTAGCCTAATCTAATAAAATATCAAAACATATGTGTAGTATACCTTAATTATTTGGACATGTTTTCATATACCAACTTACATCAATAGGTCAACTTTTTTAAAGAATGATCAATCCAACTGCATGTAGTACGTTAAACTAGATAAGTATAATTTGTATAAAGTTAATTTGAGGAAATTTGGGATTGCAATAAGTAATAATTTCTTTTAGTGTGATTTGGTTTAAGTTCAAGAATATTTATATATGACACAATGATGTATGTAAATTTATACGATTACTGGAAAATTGATTATTGACTTAATGTGGAGTATATTATTTCGTATATTATTAATGAACATACTTACATACATTAGGTGTTGGTTTAGCTCGAGTGGTAGGGCAATCACTTTCCTAGGTGTAGAACAGAAATCAAGCTTCACACCAATGTTATGTTGGGTTTCACTCGTCTACCTCACCATGTCAAAATTAATAATTAACATGCATTTATATATTTTACCTTTTGATTTCTTAAATCATGAATAATAATAATTTTCTTATATGATTTTCATTGTCAGATCAATTAGTAGCACAAATTATGGTTACGTGGATTAAGGTTTACCCTTATAATACGGTGCAGATTAAAAGAGAGTGATATTCAAATTGTTCACGTAATCGAATAACAAATAACAAGTGGCCATGCAAATTAAACCAAAATTTTAAAGAACCATAAATAATAATAATTCTATAAAATACACTTTGGTTGATGCTACGGTTCAACTTCATTTTTGTAGCGTTGCCTCTTCCTCTTGTGAAGTCAAATTAAGTTGACAACTACTAGTCCCTAAAATCTCGTTCAATTCCAATTATACCCTTGAATCTTTTTTTTTGTTTGTTTTTTTTTTGTCCATTCGGTTCACTTTTTGATTTAGGACGTGTTCGGTAATAGTAACGGTAAAAGTAACTTTTAGCGGTAGAAGTAGCAGGTAGCTGAAAAGCTAGTAAGTAACGGTGGAAGTAGTGGGTAGCGGATGAAGCTAAATTTGTCAATATGAGTGTTCGATAACAATAGCGATTGTATATATATAGTAGAAGAAAATTAATTACCAAGTAGCTTTTTTTCTAGCTTAAACGCTGAAATCTAAAACGTTACTCCTATTAGCGTTTGAAAAATAAAAGCGACGTTTAACGCTAAACGCTACTGAATGTCTGAATACGCTACTACATCGAATACTAATAAAATTAACCAAATAGCTTTTTCATCTAGTCAGAACGCTAAAAGCTACCTAAATAAGCTACGTCGGGGTTCAATTCTTAATAATTAGGTTCCAATCCCCTCCCATTATTGTTGCAGGGATCGAACACGCGATCCTAATGATCGTTACAAAACATAGTCACAATCATTACTGCACCAAAAATCAATTAGTCCTAGAATCTCATTGTTGGCATATCAAAGTCGTCAATACATTTTCGAAGGGCAATATGGTAAAAAAATTTGGACCGGGGCCTCTTTTAGTAGGAAGGCGTATGGTTTGGGTCACTTGTCTAGTGTTGGCGTATCAAGTGATCACACATAGTTTATCCATTTTATATTTCCTTTTTTTTAATGGATTTTGTCACACCAATTGATTTTAGATTAACTACCATCTTAAACTCCTAACTATCAGTTCTGTATAAATATATAATGATGTAAGGTTGTAATGATTTATGGGGTCATTTTCCTGACTTAATTTGTGATGACAAATGAAATAATTATTATTGTAAATAAACAAATTAATTGAGAGTGAGGGATAATTCGAGTAGTTAGAGATTCCTTCCCGGTTTCAAGAGATCTTGGGATCGATTCACATCCCCGCCCTCGTGGCTCTCCAAACACCAAAAAAAAAAAATCAAATTAATTTACTAGCAAAAACAAAGTGATTGTGATAGTACATTTATACCTAGCAAGATTAACCAGTTGTACAATACGTACAATTTACGTGATTTCTTCATATTAGTGCTTATATTCATTGTTAATCCTTAACTCAAGCATTTGCCAACTCAACTAGTTCAAATAGATTTTTAACATTATTATTATTTTAAAAAATTCTTCATTTATAACATTAAATATCTCACTGGATTTTTGAATGAATTATATATTTATTTATTTGCTCAACTTGATTCGTTAACATCTCGAATAGAGCTCATTTAAGCTAAAATTTAACTAAGTCAAGCTTGAGTYGTTTGTGAATTGTCTCGTTTTCTTAATACCCTTAACATAATCGTTAAAATWTGCTTTTATCTCATTTTATTATCATTCGTCACATAAGCTATTAGCTATATAGAATCCTTTAAAAAAATATTACTTGTAATATTATATGGATGAATATTAGTTTGTCTTATGCATGAAATTTTGGGCTTTTAAATTTGTCACCGCGGGCCCAGATTTTGTAGCACGCCAGGCTTGGGCTTGGGCTTGGTCTTGGGCTTAGTTTAAGTTGTTGGGCTTTAACACTTCCTTGCATAAACGACTAGCCCAATTATGAATTATCATTCTTATGTGTTTTTAGACCTTTTTCAAGTTTTCACTCTTATTCCTATTAATAAAATAAAAAGAATTACTCGTGTTTTAAATAAAGGTGATTTTAACTCAAATCATTTGAGTTAATAGTGAGTATGTGACAAAGAACACTTTAATTTTATGCACTAAACCAAGAATTCATCTATTAATATGTGTATAAAAAATTGTTCAAAAAAACTTCTGTTTCATAATTTATATTTTGAAGTCCGCAAAAACCCGAAAAAATAGTAGTTGTAACATCTACAAAAATGGAGAAAATACAGAGTCATGAAAGTTTAGACTTTTTATTTAAGGTGTGTTTGGTTGGATGTAAAATATTTTTCATGGATGGAAAATATTGTAAATGAAGCGCATGTAAGGAGGTAGTGAGGGAGGAGTGCACTGGAGATGCTTAGTTTTCCTTTCATTTTGGAAGCAAAATGATTTTCCATTATTATAAGTGAAATTCTACTCTCATGTAAAAATGATTTTACATTTTTTTGGATACCAAACAATGTAAAATTAGAAAATTAAGTAAAAAAAACTTTTTACAGAAAATATTTTACGCTCTACCAAACAAAGTGGGATATGGGTTCGCTTTAAGGGCTGGCTTGTGAGTTGAAAGATTGATGTAGTAGTCTCGTTTCCAACAATCCACTCACTTCTAGTAGTTGTGAAACAAGAATCAAACTAGGAGAAACAATACTTGATTGTCTAGTGTCAACCATAAATATGTCATCTACACACCTCTCATTATASCACCATTTTAGAATATGCACTTACTTTTTTTGTTTGTGATCTATACATAATCAAAATTTAATCATATGAGATCGATCTTGTTAGCTAGGTTTGTCTGATTTCAAACGCGATTTGCTTTTCAACACAAAATATTGATAATTGAAAATATAAACGAAATTGCAAATGTGAAGATCAAATTGTGTACTGTACAAATTGTATACTTCTTCTGTTTTTAAGTAGATGCAACAAAGAAATTTTTTATATCTCACAAAAAAATTTCCCTTTAATCTATTTAAAAAACGGAGAAAGTAGTAAATACGAAGTATGATTTTTATGAGTCCATGACCTAAAATCTTGGCAAATTTTAGTACAACATGGTTTCGTACTACGTACTTGCCCTTAATCAAAGATATCTAACTGATGAGATATTGTCAGCAGACAAATTTAATTTCCTCTCATTAACTTATCTCAATCTCTTGTTAGCTAGATATCTAACTATTAGATGGATAGATGTTTAAAACTCACTAATAATTACTACTCGTGTTATCACAAAATACTATTTTTCGACTATATATAATAAAAACATGGCTGTATATTCAATTTCTAACTAACTTGAATAGTACCTCCTCTGTTCGTAAATGTTCTACCCATTTAGTTTAACACGCATGATAATGCACGTTTTGTTTTGATCATATACACTACTAGCTCTTTATGGAAATAATTTAAGAAAATAAGATTAAATAACACAAGTATCAAGGTAATAAATGTTTGATTGAAAATATTCTTTCCATTTTAAGTGTCTTATACATAGGCCTAAGCCCCTAAGGGCTATGTATAACACTTTCCATTTAATTATACATTACCAAAATTTATAAAAATTATATATTCTTGCAATAGTCATTGAGACGAATCAAACAATTACAAGATCCCACATTATTATATTTTGACTTATATGTTAAGAAAAATTTAGAAGATTCTCCCACGTTAAAACCAAACGTAGTGAATATATAGTGTCGAGATTTCAAATATATACGGAATACAACATTTAGAAACGGATAAAGTATTTCACTATATATATTGCAAGACATGGGTATATTTTATATATCATACATTGGAGAGAAGACATAGTATATACGTACATATAATTGTAGGTAAGGAACATATAAAAATAGATACTATATATATAATATAACATATGTTTTCATAGGTGGCTAACTTAATTTTAGTACTTTATTTTAATTAAAGTAAAACATTCTGCTAACTGCTAAGCCACTGAGATTTAGCATGCTATATATGATTCTTATCTTAATCATCATGTAATGTTTAATCAAATCAAAACACTTGATTAATTAAATAATTAGTTGGGWATGAGTTTGTGACGAGGCCTTGCAAAACGTGGTGAAGGGTTGTATCTTCCATAATCGTTAGTGTTCATCCTCCTTAGCATCCTCTCATGAACTGCGATGTTCTCATCCTTTTCCTCGCCTTCGTATGGTGATTCCTGAACGTACAAGCAAATATAAAAAATCGAAGTCCGATAATATGTATAGTAGGCAAGCATAACACGTGTTAGGATCCTCTAGAGTTCTCAAAAAACTCTAAGGGTTGTATAAAAAAAAATTCTAAGGATGAATTTCTCTAAATCTAGACAATTGAAAAATATTCAATGGTTGCCATTAAATACAATAGGTGAAATCATACAAATTAAAAAGAAGAAAAATACAATAAATGAATGAAAACCTAAACGAACTCTAGAGAATCCTAACCCGCATAACACAGGACGTAAACCGTCAAGGATGCATGCATAATAATCATTGTGTATGTATCCATATGAATGAATTATGTTCTGAACTATATGTGACAATTACGAATAACATAACATTAACACGTGAATGCATATATTGATTGTGCATTATTAAGGCGAAAAATTGCTAATGATTTAGGGCTGAAAATACTTAACTCCTAAATATTGGAGTAAATAAATGAAAATATTTCATCAAGAATACACAATCCTTTTGATAGTATTTAAGAATACTTCATTCAATTCGTTTCTAAAATTTCAGTTTGACACGTGTATTAATCAAATAATACCTCGCATGATCATATTTTAATTTAAATATTTAAAGAATTGAAATTTAGAAAATTCTCTCATAATTTGAACATTGATATAAGATATCAAATGTATACAATATTTAAAAATGAAACGAGTTTTTAAATTAAGATGAATGAAATCTTCTAATTAATAGAGGGTGCGATCGCGAATTACTCCCAAAATGTACATGGTAGTATATATATGGGAGTATGAGACTATAAGAAGACATGCATATATGCATGCTAAGCTAGTAAGCTCACTTCCCTTATTAAATTAGCTTGTACATGACTAGTATTACACAAATTTATTATCCCTTTTGTCAAAGTATAGATATTCAAGTGAGACATAAACACAACATTAAACATGAATGAAAATTTAATTTACTTCCAAATGAAAAATATTTACCTCATATGCTCCAACAAATTCCTCAGGTGAGCTTTCACTCATGAACCTTGATTTACGACCTGCGACGCGAAAATTCGACTTATTTACATYTAATATAATCTGTATGAAGATGTAATAATAAGCTCACTATAATGAAATACATACATACATACCTGCAAATGAAGTTGATATAATTGAAGCAGAAATGATGAGGAAAATAAGGCATATTTTTCTGGGTGGCAAGAATCCCATCTTCAACCAACAACTCTTCCAAACTTTCTCTCTCTTTAATTAATTTCTACGATTTTTGTTAAGAAAAAAAATGAAGGGTTATTGCTAATATGATGCAAAAGACATGAACTTTAGCTGAAAGTTGTATATTTAGAAGAAAGAATAAAGATAACACAATGATTAATATATAGTAATAATATAGAAGAAGAATAATTAATTAATAGGATTATTATTGATTAACTTTTGAGTATTAAATTTTGATAAATGTTTTAAAGATGATAAGAGACCACTTTCCTGTTGTTGGGGCTCGAAGTCTATGAAGTTAGTGGATTTAAATAGGGGATTTTTGATTGTCAAGATTGATATGCCAAGTAGAAGATTATTTGAACCCTACTTTTTACATACCTAATTCATTTCCATTATATTATTTCCACTAATTACTTTGGTTTCAAATTTTAAGTACATATTTGCCTTTTGACTTTCATGAGTAGTTGTTACATGTCCAAGATATCTTCCAAATTCTTAATTGTTATTATTATTAGGCAATCCAATAATAATTCAATTGCACAACGTTTTTCTTGATATTCTTCATGAGCAAAATTGAAGCATACAGAGAATATAGGTATAGCTCGGTTAATTAGAGTTCTCATCCCGTGTTTCAATATATCTCGAAATTCCTTTGTTATAAATAGCTCAACACTACTTTGACGAGAAAGTATATTAGTTTGAACTTTAAAGTAAGAATCGACCGATCATAAGATTCTACATGCATGTTTATTTTGTCTAGATCATGAATATACAATTGATAATTAATTAGATCACAATAATAGTACGTATATATATAGAGTTATCACGTATGCAATGGTAGTATATATTTAGGCATTATATGAAGTCGGATTATTCTATCATCAATTATTCTTAGCTAGTCATGATCCTACCATATTTGATGTGGATTTTGATCCACTGTATGCTAGGGTTTTGGAAATTAACCAAGAACAATAAGTCGGTTTAATATCATAACCAAGCTTGATTGAAAACGATTTGAAACTTTATGTTTACTCGAGCTTAACAGATTGTATAACACAAGGAAGATCCGGGTGTTGGCTTTCTCGGCACTCAATCACTAGAGAATTGTGGAAGATAACAAACGCTTAATGCCTTAATCTGATTTTATTGATGCATATATATGTTATTTGGCCAGCCTGGCCAAACGACCAAATAGGTATTAAAAAAAATTGCACCTTCTGATCATATGTGTATAAAAATTAGCACAAGCGACATTTGGATATATAATTTGCACTTTGACGACAAATTCACCTAAATAGTGGTAAAATTACAAATTTAATCAATTTGGTCATATGGCCAGCCTTATATAGTATAGGTTTTTGTTTGCATAGCTGATAATAAAACTGATATCATTAGGTTTTTGCAACCAACTTATTATCCTAATTCTAGACAAGATAAAAAAAAAAAAAACTGATTTTCTTTTGACAATAATTATGCATAATATCCAGCTAAAAAAAATTAACAGAAAATCTGAAAATAAAAGCATAAAATAAATATGCGCATTAGTGACAATAATACCTCCATTCCATCTTTTTACATGTTATAATTTTCAACAATACCGAGTATAAAATGCACGTATAATAACGTGATTTTAAAGAGTAACATCTAATGGTAAAAGTACGTAACAAATATCTTATAGGTACAATCGTGTACCATGTGTATAATATAATGAGACGAAAGCTTTATACGGAGTATAATGTTGTGATCCTTAAGTTGGGCAAAGAGACATACATTGCTATTTGAATAATGAAAGTGTGTTACTATTAGTGAACCAATAAGATTGACTCAAATAATGGTAAACAACTTGATGTCATTCAAAGGAGGTCTCGAGTTCGAGTTTTGTCGTATGTAAAAATTCTTGTTAAGAGACTCATCCACAATAAGTTGTGTGTAACTCGAGATGAATTCGGATGTAGACGAAATCGAGCTTTGTTAAATCGGGTAGACAAACTAAAAAAATGTTACTATATATTAGTGACAATTTAAACCAATGATAGCCAAAACTTTACGTATTAGGTCATTGGCAAATGGCAATGGATATCCTAGTCGGAGGTTTGACTTTGAGCTGACTTAGCTTAGCTAGCTTTACCTAGTCTTTACTTTTAAGTAATTAACTAATCGATTAGACAGCATTAAGAGGGGTTAGGATTAGTGTAGGACTAATAGGATTGAAGGGTAGGGTAGTCTTATTATATTTTCTCCGTTTCTTTTTAACGGTAACAAAGAGCATTATTACAAAAATCTTATGCAAAATTAAGGTGTGAGTAGTGATAGAGAGAGAAAGTGAGCGCAGCGAGACATGTGATTAGGAGTGAGATAGAAAGAAATAACATTCAGAAGAGGGAAGAAAACATTTGTTGCCACTTATTTGATATTTTTAAAGTTAGTAAATATTGTCACTAAAAAAACGGATGAAGTATAATACATCAAATATTTGAATTAACGCTATAAGTTTGATGTATATGTTACTCCATGTTTGAATTAACTAAGTCAATAATATCCGGGGATCATTTTCTAATGAACAACGGTACATAGATTGTTGGTAATTTTATTTATCATATACTTGAAGAAATTGTACTATATATAATAGGAAGATACTTCACTTGATTTATTTTTAGTATATATGTTGGTCGAGGAATTCTCCTCGTTCATCTCACATGTTTGATTTTATTATGAAAAATGTCATTAAATTTGCATCATTCACAAATTCGTGAGATGAATTAGAAATTATCTTATCGATCGTCTCACATCAGACTCTAAATATCACTTGACCCATCCTATGGCCCATTTGCCCTTTTGGAATAACACAACCTTTTGTCTATCCTAATTGGTGAGGGTGAGATAGATAGAGCCATAGAGGTAGCCCTTGATATATACAACAAATTGCTGGCTAATACAAGTAAATAATAAGCTAAGAGCCTAGGATAATAAGTTAGTGTATGATTTGGGGTAGGCTAAAATAGGGGAGAGGAGAGAATAGATTAATGCAATAGGTCTCTACTATGATATCAGGATCATATTTCTCATTATAGTCCCGAACAAACATTCATGTTCAAAAATACAAATATGTTTTTTCAGTCAAACATTTGTATTTGAAGATAAACATTTATACTTGGAGATGAACATTTACATTTGAAAATTAACATTTATATTTGGAAATAAACATCTGTCCAAGATCATAATGAAAAATCTGATCCCGAGATCACCTAAGAATTTGCGAGATTAATGCATGGATGAGTAGTGCTTCCAATAATCCCATAAAGACAAAAGACAACCCACCAAATACCACACAAATTTGATACGACAGTGGTGGAGAATAAAGCAAAGAGAGAGAATGCCACTATTAAAGCTAATCGTCTTAATCCCCGTTTTATTCATTGTTTAGGGCAATCAAATTCAAGATAACTTCATTCTTCACTCTCTTTTATTTTATTTTTTTTAAATATAAGCTGGCTAAGATTGCACTATCTCATTATTATGGAGCACAAAAGCACTTTTGATCGCTTTGTATTATCCCTAATATTTGAAAATTTGTTTCGGACTTTTCGAATTATGGCCCATTCACGTTTATTTATTTATTTTTTATTTTTTTTTTAAGTTTCCGACAATGGTCGTACCACGACTAGTACTGCTTGTTGGCCGTCGTTCTTACCCGACTACGTAATATARGAATAATGTGACCTTATTAGGAAAATTGAATCTTACTCCGTATATTATAAGACGAAGTATGACTAGTTTTTGGTTGAGATGGTGCACTGTATCATTAATTAATTAGTTATACATTTATGCATGTACTTATTATTTACGAGTGAGTATGTATAATCTATATTACATTATGGTGATAGAGTAATGGTAAAGACGTTACTTACTAAATGAAAGGGGTTATTATGGAGATAGAATTGACTCTACTTGATATCATGTTGCAAGAGATATGAGATGACACTTGGCAGATTGGAAAAATCTTACTTGTGCTTTAATAAGGAGTATTGATTGATTAGTTGTTACATAGTCTAAAACCTTAGTATGTTAATAACTCATGTCAACCCTTAGTATGTTCTATGTTTATTGATAATTCTAAATTTTCTCTAATAGCACAATAAAGATTAAGGATGCATTCTATTCATCAGTCAAAATTTATTTTAGGTTCGATTAATATTAGGTATAATCATGTGTAAAACTACACTCTACATTAAGGTTGATGTTTAAATTGTAAATTACAACCTTTAAAAATTATCGGAAAACTATTTGTTTTCTCATCCTTGTAATTTAAGCTTGCAAAAAAATAAAAAAATCTTGTAAGTTTAAATTCAAATGTCGACCTAAGTAGTTGTCTAATCAATATAATTTGATGGTCCACATTTTCTACTCCTTGTATCTTTTGTACATTTGATCCTAAAAACTCTTAAAGAGAAACCAGGATTCCTAAACAACCGCAAGTTGTAGGCTTGACTAAATCCAAGTATCAAACTAACAACACACCCTCGAGTAATGATTTCAACACTCTATTTCGCCGTTGTTCATGTGAGAAGAGACGGAGTGCGAAAATGAAAAAATGGAGTGCCCAAATCAGATCTCCACACCCTTCTGTAGTCTAAATTGTGGCACGCAAAATCTTGCAATAGTAATGCAAGCAAACCATTTGAACTCTGRAGATTTCCTTTTGAAATTCATAGTAAATTTCAAAATCAACTATCAGCCATTGCTTCTTCACTGCAAAACCGAAAAAAAAATCGCAAACAATAATATTACATAAAACCTTCGAGCAGATCCCTAATGAATCAGAGAATTATTTCCTGCATAAAAATGGCTGAATATGCTCATGCATAGATTGTCAAAAGCAGAAGAATGAGGAATCTWAGGYAAAGGTGAGTGAAGTGGCGCGGAAAGATCAAGATTCAAGATTCAAGAATGAAAGATGAGTAGATGACATTCTTTATGCTCCACTTAAATAACAATATCCATTAAAATTGTGGAAAATCAGCTGTATTATACTCTAATAATCAAAATTTGGTACATTCAGTTTTAGCTAACTTTGCCAACTACTGGGTTGACCTTTTGTTATGAGCAACTTTATTTGTTGTATGAAAGCCCTAAATTCGACAAAAGAATGCAAATAGATTGAAAAGTTTCACACACAACACAAAAAAAAAATGATTAAAAAGCAACTAATTAGTAATTACAGTAGGTCTTAATATACAAGTAATAGATAGAAATATCAAATGAAAGGTCCTGAACTCTTGACGCATTTTTGTGCAAGTTTCTCCGATATACAGACTTGCTAACTCAAGAACAAGATGGTCATATACACTCCAATAATGCATGTTACTAAACCTGTGACGAAAATTGGAACAGTGAAATTACAAAATGAAAATGGCACCTCCTCATTTCATACAGGAGTAAGTAATTTTAATAATATGCAGCTAACGAGATGGGTACTCAACACCAAATTGAAGACAAATGATGTACAATAGTGAAAGAATCATGTCAGCCGGTTTGGGTACAGCTGAAAGCCCTATGCTGCGATAATAGTTGAATAAAAGTAACAGAATAGCAAGTCATTGACATGACAACTACATACACAAGAAAGCCGAATCGCTGATAGAGATGGATTCAAGATTGTGTAGACTCTGATGTGGCCGCTGGGTTGGGCACTTCACACCGAAGACTGTTCTCTCTTGTGTAAGGAGCCTTCGCACCCTGAAACAAAGCAAGAGTTTGGGTATATGTTCATGAACCTATTTTTGGAAGTTTTTAAGGCAAACTAAGAATGAAAGCCGATTTGCCGAGGCAAAGCAAATCATAATTTGGAGAAAATGGAGATGCTTATTAACTGGATAAAAGCATAAGAGCCTTGCCGCAGCTTTGGTTTTGACTTTTGAGAGTCCTACACTACTATGATCACTTTACATCATCCATACAGAAAACAAGGTCCAATTAATTAGGCAAGCGAGATTATTAACTTTGCCTAGAATACGTTGTGTATGATACTTCACTGAAGTAAGTAATCTAGAAAGGCTAGCTTCTGATTTAGTAACAAGGCATAACCTTCCATATGATTAGCACATAACAAAATTATGACAATTATAACATGAGCAAAAAATCTACCATTGCCTAATATGAACCACAGAGGCAAGGTACAGGAGATCCAAGGCATAAAACAAAAAAACAAATCCAACAAACAATAAGAAAGTGAAACCAATTGTTGACAAGCGTGTTAAGAAGCTTACTTGAAATATTGTTCCAAGTTTTCTCAATGCCCTGGCACGTGACTTGAGAGGTCTTTTGAAACAGTACTGTCCCTGAGAACTACAATGAACATGATTTAATAAACCGCTTCTATCATGTTAATAATGCAAATTACACTAAATTGGCCTGAACTTCTAGTATGTAAAAAGTAAAATTTTAATCCTCTCTTCTTTAATATCAATCAAATCATAGCCTTAATCCCATATGTGGGGTCGGCTAACATGAACCAATATGATTATTCCGGGAGGTCATCCTCTTCTCTTTAATAGCGTCAAGATAAAATTTACAGTTAATTTTGGTCTAGAAGGATGAACTATAGCACAATGACTAGGGAAATCAGTACTATGGAAGCCTGAATTTTTAATTAATTTTATTTTATTTTTAAAAGTTTTTTTAGCCAAAAGGAGAAATCCAAATACAAGTGTAATACTCTCAAAAACACAAGAGTAATATAAACACTCTTAAAAACACAAATCGGAACTAAGGAAGTATAACCAGGAAAATTAATGGTGGAAATTTTGAAGGAGTCAAACTGCACTGAATTTCAAAAACACCTATCTGCTTGGGTATCTCAATCTCAACATATTTTTTTTGTCGTAAACTTCACTTTGACTGATGCGTTTTATTTAAGTTGTAAATGCACCAAAAGGCCCCTAACCCAGCCCCTGGCTAGTAAGAACCATATATAACAAATACTCACTGCTTGGCAGACACGTGACAAAGTAGTCTCTATATCAATGACATTGAGCTGCCAAAGGGAATTAAGCATAGCATCTTTCTTCTCTTCCATAGCTTTCATCATGTTCTCTTCTCTGTTTTCTCCTTCACTCAACCGCTTTAGATCCTCTTGTATTTGAATTAATGACACAGCTCCTACGAATGAAAGTTAAGCGTTAATTTGATTTCTGAGAACAAAAGAAACATCAACCAAATTTAGCCTAAAAATTCTGAAATTACTCTTACCAGAAGCAGCCATCACTTGTGACTTTATTTGATGTCCTTTGTCACGCACCCATTCAGCCAAAAAGGGTACTTTAAAGAACTTTTTTTCTTTCCCTAGTTCTTTTGCAGCTTGTCTTGTGTATATATAACCAATTGTGTGGAGCATAGCCTCGCCAAAAACTGAAATAAGTGATCAAGAAACACAAAGAAAAGTATAAAAGATTAATTTAAAGCAAATTAGCTGATTATAAGACACTATCATGAAATWGAGACAACAAGCTACACTTCCAAAACACAATTATTAATGTTTGTCAGGGAAACTATGCCCTTACTCGAGAACATGAAATTTCGCCTTGAGTCTTACCAGCAAGTGGTGGAGTATAAAGGAAASWGAAATTCTCTTTGGTAACCCTGTGTTTTACATTTTTCTTAGTGGTAGACTTTCTTTAAAATAAAACAAAATAAAATAAAATCTCTTT
Source organism: Bassia scoparia (assembly GCA_008642245.1). Classification (NCBI taxonomy): domain Eukaryota; kingdom Viridiplantae; phylum Streptophyta; class Magnoliopsida; order Caryophyllales; family Amaranthaceae; genus Bassia; species Bassia scoparia. Next base: position 102,785 of record SNQN01000283.1, read on the forward strand.
GGTAGACCTATGTTTTTCATTTTTCTAAGTGGTAGACTTTCCTTTAAAAAAATATTTTTTAGGCATTAATTTTCCGTTTTACGAATAATTGTGTTAAATCTTCATCGTTACACATATTGGTAAATTAGGAAGGCATAAGCATTTTTGTTTTTGTTAAGTGAGGGGTAAAAAAAAGTTTTTCTAAGGGGAGACACCATTGCTCCTCCCTTGTCTTATATAATAGAGGTCATGAAGGAGTTCAAAATTAACCAAAAAAACGAAGCAAACCAAAACATTATCAAACAACAAAACGTAATTTTAAACCAAAAATAAAATAAAATAAATATCTTAAGGGAGTTTATCACCGAGAAAAAATGAAAACACACAGATCTACAAAAGAGAATTTTTAAAAGACAACCACTGAGAAAAATGAAAAGCACAAGTCTACCAAAGAGAATATCCCTAAAGGAAAAGGAGGATAGATGCAGGGAGACAAGTGCACATTCCCTAACTTTGTCATGGATGGTTTTTAGTTTTTTTTTTACCAATTTTATCAATTAGCCTACCAAGGAACTACTTTCTAGTGAGGGAATGATTAGCTAGCAAAGATATATTGGTTAAAAGTTTTGTCTTGACAAGTGTGAAAAAAAAGAAGAGGAATAGCTAATWAAAAAAATGGAGGGATATATTATTAACTTTATCGTAACTTTTAATTTGTAGAAATTCTTATTGTAAATTAAAACTTGATTTACATAGCATTAGTTTTGTGGAAGGTAATATAGTTATTTTTACACATTATGAGTAATTTAATAAAGTAGATTTGTTTTAAGGAAAAATATGTAATTTTCTTTTGATATAAGAGTTACTTTCAGAGTACATTTATTAACYGAGGGAGTATTCATTTATTATTATTTTTCATGCAATCATTATWTATGGGGAGTTGCGAGGGAAATTTGGGAAAGAAAAAATGGACAGGTGGGTGTTACTTTAGTACAAGTAGTAATTAATGATGATAAGMATTGTCCAAGACAATTGAGGCTGCTTCTCATTTGATAAGTTGATAACACAAGATTTATGGGCAGCAGCAGCATYTTACACCGTACTATATACTGTGTATAGATATAACACTGAAATAATTTGTTATCTATAACAATATAAATCTCAAATAGTACAATATGGAGTACATAWTTCATATGTGATACTTCGTATATAAATTATCTAATTATGTTTTATGCGTCACATTCCAGTAAAATCTAGACACTTAATTTGACAGGTCAACATCTTATACTAAACAAAGTTAACAAACAATGAAACAAGCATTGCAATAACTTTTATAGAGTCCGTGCATCACATTTTGCATGGATTTTAATCTATGGCACACAATTCAAATGCAGCTATTCTGCTTTTATCAGCATCTTCCTCGCCAAAACCCATTAAACAGATTTCCCAAAAGGTTWATTAAGAGAACTTTTCTATCGAGCAATTCAAACAATCCTATAACTTCAGGAATTGTATTCAAAACTTTAAGTTCATGCCATGGTCACCATATTCAATAAGTAGCATATTAACATTKATTAGCAAAATTATAAACAGTTACCAGCTTTGGAGAGATTGGATGCTTCTGATTTTGCCCACTCCACAAACTCATCAGTGRGGCCATCAACATATGGTTGAAGACGATCTTTTAGTTTCACAATTAGTTTATCCTGCCTTTCCTGTTGCATTGTCTACAAGATGATGTAGGCCAAGTGCCCAAGTCAGGTACACTACAACGCTTGAAACATTAAAAACTGTTTAAAGTTTAAAACTACTGACTGGAATACCTTCATCTTTTCCTGAACTTTCTGCCTCCTAACCTCTGCTGGAAGCTGGGAGTCCTCTTCTAATTCAACAGCTGCTACAGATGCCAACGCAAGTTGGCCAATATAATCTTCGAAATAGTCACTTCCAAAAAGCATTCCAAATACTGCTGCTGGATCCACCAAAGTATCCCTGATAACATAGTGAAAGGCCAATAAGGAAATCATTTTTACTCAAGGTCCAAACCTAAGACGACAATATGTCAATAGTCAAGGCRAGGGATCTAGGAGTATAAGGATGCCAAGAGATAACTGACAATTGACAACTATCATACTCAATAGGCTCATAAGCAGATAGATCATTCATAAATTATAGCTAATTAAAGGATATTAAGAAGCTGCCTTAATCACTTACTGTGGTACACCTGTCTTTCCATGCTGGTCATATGCTGCCCGTTTCTCGGGATCACTCAAAACTTGATAAGCCTCACCAAGTTCCTACAATTCCACAAAAAACAATGTTAGGAAGTCATATCCAATTTATCAAGATGGAATGAAGAAGCAAATTGGGTTTTAATTATAGCTTGAGTACTTAACAAGCTGACGCAATTTCTTCCTTCAAACAAATAATTTGTGACCAGTGATACATCAATGCCACAGAGAATATACAGGCATACATTAACACCTTTAGATATTATACCTGAAACCGTTGGGCAGCTCTGTGGACACCGGGATTTTTATCAGGATGAACAATCCTTGCCTGAGGAAGAAAGTTATGTTTTAGTAACAAGCAATGTAATTGAAATGAAGATCTGCTTACAAAAAGTTAGAGACCAACTATCTTTATGTCGACTAGCACAATAAACAAACTAAATTTAGAAGTTTCCAGCATGTTTATGCTCAATTGGTCTTACATTAAAGCTCGGGAGCACTTCTAACCACATAGGCAAGCAAAGTCAAGAATCATCCAAAGGACAAATATATTCAAGAGCATGAGCACTCCTTTGCGAAGTTTTCATAAAGTTTTGATTTCCTTTTTGGGTATGAAAAAACAACACATGCCAAAACTCAACTACAAAGTCACCTTTCCAATTTTGAGTGCGTCAAAAAAATTGCAATTAAATGCCAACGGGTGTTGCACTGTGCCTGTTATCCAACAATATAGCCAAAAATAGTGGGTCAAGTTACAATGCTAAGATTGCTTCCAGGGGACTTCCTATTTCAGAAATTGCTCACAATTTTCAAACAAGATTCAATAGACTCGGGAAATTTGACATATTGTCCCCCAAACTCTCAACCACGCCGCGTCATTTCACAACAATAAATTATAATACCACAATCAAAAGATGACTCACCGACTGTGCACATAAAAGATATGAGTCAAGTTCGTAAATTCCCAATTTATCAAAGTAAACTAAACATCTCCAGAGTTTTACACAGACTCTAAGCATCAATGGTCAACTTCGAAGGCAAAAATGTTTCCGCCTCGGCACTAATTGGTCTTGTCGCACTTGCCAACCTTAATTTAACTACTATTAATAAAATCCTACAACTCTAATCTCCTAACTAATCCTTAATTCCTAAAGAAACTTTCCAAAAGTAATCTGAATAAATTTAATGTCTTCATTATCACAACAAGCATTTTTACAAGCTAACTCACTAACATCTACTACTCCCACAAATGTGCAGCATTCTCAACCACAATTCGAACAAAACTTAAGCACATAAACAACAATCAATTTGACGACAACAGGAAAAAAAATGAAATCTCAGCAATACTCTAACGTAGTAAGCCTTCTTGATTCCGTTGGCGTAGCCTTCAACACCAGACTACCTAGTAATCGTAGTACTCGTTTCCTTCACCATTTACTACCAAAATTTCCTGCAAATTAAAAGAAAATATCATAACGTTGTTTCAGATTCAATTTAACGCAATTAAATCAGCAGAAAGAAAGACTTAATTTGCAAGCAAAAAACACAAACACTCCACAATTCAAATGCAATTGCAACACAATATCAACAAATCGAAATCAAAGCACACACAAAAATTCAAATCGAAAAAACCTACCAAAATATCTGAAATCAAGGAATTGAGCTGATTGGAGAAATTTAAACTACGAATAACCGCGAGTTTCAGATATTCAAATCGAATTATGTGATCAAGAAATAATACGAAAAGGTAGTGTGAAAACAAGTGCACAGACGCATCGCAATGAAATGAAATATTTATGGCGAAGCTGTTTCTTGAGAGTTCCTTCCCCAAAAAAACGTGGGATAGACTGCATAGCACCCTCTAATTTTGTTGTCCAGAAATTGTACTTGTACTTTATTAATTATTGAATTGTCGTGTTTCTATTTTCTTTTCCTTTTTTTTCTTTTGACTAAAATGGTCAAAACGACGACGTTGGAAGAAACAAAAGGAATGACAGATAATGAAGAATCCAAAGTATCGCGTGATAAATTTGGTTGTTAGCAGATTGGTGGTACCTGGCAATCTCGCATGTTCATAGTTTTGAGGTGTAAACAATGGTAAAGACTAAAGACTAAAGACTAAAGAACCAAACATGATTACGGTATACCAAGTTCGAAACTTCCTGGATGATGTGATCATGTTTTAATTAAGTTAGTGTCTTGATCTTTAACTAAGGCGATGTTGCGGTAAGGGTTACGTTGCGCGTTACCTAATCCTCTAATTTGTTGTGTAACATATCCGTTGAGCGTTGACCTCTATGGTTCTTACTAAGGCTATGTTTCTTTTATTGAATCGGACCTGAATTGAATTGAATTGTATTGTATTAAATTAACCTTACTTATAATAATAATAATAATGAATTGAAGTATCATTGACTTAAAGTCCAAAAAAAAAAATAGGGCCCAAGTGTGTATTGGTATTGGTATACTAATTGTAATTCAGTAATTCTTCTGTGTCGAAGTATTCAATACACTTCTAAAATTTTGGACGTTAAGGTAATGTTTGGAGAACAAAAGGAAAGATGTTTAGGGGGGAAAGGATTTACGAGAGAATGAAGAGAAAATTAGAGATTTTTGCTCAAAAAAGTGTAGCAAATATTTTGCAATTGAATAAGTATAAATTTTATTGTTTTTATTGAATAAAGTTGACGAAATATGAATGATAACTACATTTCTTAGTTTTTTAAGGTGAAATGAACTGTCTGTTGGATGGTAACCTGGACTAAGCTAACATAATTCGAGTTTACATACAGGTGTCTCTAGGTTGGATTTGACCTCTGACTATAAGGCTCGGCTCTTACCATCAATAAAGCTTTGATTTGCTTGATATCACACCGTGTTCCAGTCATACCTAAACTAGTGTTTTTTTTTTTTCAAGAATGAGACATTGAGTCAGGACTTGCTTACTTCAACTTATGTTCAATTCAATTTTTTTGTTCACTTCGTGATTTCATTCTCTCATTCACAATTAAGTTATATTCAATTGTTTCCATTTAACGTAAACAATCTCTTAAAACATGATTAAAGTGAAGAAGTGGCATAATGAGTGGATCGAATTTATGGGGATTGTYGTATTATTTCTTTTTGGTTGAAATTTTTGTCAAACGATTAGAAAAACTGCCCTTGTGAAGCTATGTGGAAAAGAAATGGAACGAGAGAGTAGCATTTTATTTGTAACATCCTTTAAAGGAAAATATAAATACAGTACATGTGTTCATCAAGAATGATAAATGTAATGTGAAGTATAGTGACTAGTGAGTGGTTTTTTTAGAGTATAGGGGTGTTTTGCAGGACTGGATTACTAAACATCGCCCRCATTTTACTTACTTTCGCCCCTATTTAGYTTGTGCAAATGTTTAACGTTTTCTTATACGGTAAGGTATATAAMTGATCTCCTACACTTGSTGTATCTCAAGATACAAGTATCATAGGATGAGGTCACTTTGATGAGGGTAAGGAATCAAACCCTTGTGCTCCGAGGTGGGGGATGGGAGGGTGTGCTACTACTGAGCCAACTCCCCCAACATGAGAACTATGGTTACTAACGTGCTTATAATAAAATATGAGTACTTTAATTTTTGTTTACATCTTAGAATAATTAATAAACATGTCTAAATTGATTACCAAGAAGAATAGTAAAGTTTATTTTATAAAAATAAAGTCAGTGACAAATTGTTTTTTAGAGCTAGTGTGATTTTATTCACCTATTATTTTCTTATTCTATTTAAAATTCTAAAACAAAGACGGGGAAATTGTCATTTGAAGATCACTCAAAATTCAAGTACTCTAGAATTACATCTTTTTTTGCACTGTAAATCTGTAATATAGAGGAAGATCAAAACAAAAGTGATACTATATTGATAAACAAAAAAAAGTGATAGTTTGCTAAACAAGAGTTTAATAAAATGTACAATCTAATTAAAATAGACCATTATAGATATTTATACCCATCTACAGTAGTTATCTAATACGAAATACTCCGTACTAGATATTTATTCCCCAAATCCAAACAAAATGTTGTTAACTCTACACCCAATTGTCTACATCGTTCATCTGGGCATCTATCTATCTAGTATTACACAAAAGTTAGAGTTGATGTATAGTCATGATCAATTCTTAAACTAATATGAAGCAATGGATACGTAATTTCGATCAATAATTCAAAATTTGATTCAATCAAGGAAAATAAAAATTAAAATTGACTACTTCGTGCTAAAATTGATAGGTAATGTCAAATTACAAAATTGTAGACTTGTGGTCTTTAAGTAATACATACATTATTACTAAGTAACAATTCTTACTTGTACTGTATTATTAATTAATTATTATTATCATCATCATCATTATTATTATTATTTTAAGATCAGATTTTGTATTTTATACTCCCTTCGTTTTTTTTAGATGTTCCATAACCTTATAGAACGGTTTTTAAGAGTTGATTGAGTTGAATAAAATAGTTGAGTAAGTTGGGTAAAAAGTTGAATAAGTTAGGTAAAAGAGTAAATGTGTGAATGAAATTTTATGGAAAATAGTAATTTTGGGTGAAAAGATT